>OY743192.1:0-47500 GCA_963555705.1 Ligustrum vulgare
GATCCGGAAGCATAATTAGGGAGAAGCGCTTTTCAGTGCCTGATTCTACGAAGTGAAAGATCACTTTTCCTTTGTTTCGAATTGACATCGGGAGAGACAACATCGGTTGGCTAGACAACTAACCCGAAGTTCGATCGAGTCCCAGGGATGTGCCCTGACAGCATAGTTCGCCTTCCGAACCTCTAATGCCCTCCGAAAGGAAGGAACGAGTCGCTTCCCCCTTTCCTTCACCACCAGCTGGAGCGCAGTCTTCGCTGGTCTCAAGGTTATCAACAAGACAAGACCGATAACGTGGCTACGAGCTCTTTCCTTACTTTGACCCCAAGCGGGCACGGTGACAAGACTTTGATGCGGGGTTCGGCATGGTCCTCGAGTACAAGTCTGGGAGGACCAATTTGATTACGTCGTGCTATGAGTTACTGCCCCTTGGACATAGCTACGCCCAATTCACTGAATGTTGCTGAATTGGCAAAATGGCTGATCGGGAACGACACTGCGTGAATAATACTGTACTAATTTCGTCCATTTTGACGCGAAATTCCAAGACCTAGCTTTTTTTAGTTCGACACATCTCCTCCTCCTCAGAACACTTCTTTTTTTTATTTTAGTAGATCTTACTTTCCTTCCTTATCCTATTCTGAAACTAGAACACAGCCTTCCGCTTTCTTCTTTACTTTCGTTTCGTCCCTACTAATCTCAACCTGGTGATGCCAATCCTTGATAACAAGAACACACGAGCACATGACTAAGAGGGAGAAGGGCCTAAACAGGTGATTTCACCCCAGAGACAATGAGTTCGATCGTTTTCGACACGAATCAAGGGCTGAAGAGCGTCACTGGTATGAAGTGGGGCTTCGGGCGTAGCAAACCAAACCAAAGAGGAAGGGCCAGGCGACATGCTTTCTTGTGATGGAGGACCCCTTCCATATCATTATGGATGAAAAGCAAAGCCCCAAGGCCAACTATCCGGAACTATCCTCTTCTATAGACCCTGCATTCGAATAGAACCAGCGCTATGGCTTAGCCGATCTCTGCTACAGTTGTCTTATGCGCTTGGAAAAGATGGACTGGCAAGAGGAGTTAAATGGTGAATCGGGAAGCTAAGCCTTACACACAGGAGGCGTTCGCGAGTACTCTCTTTTCTTTTGAGATTAAGTCGGGCCCTTGTATCCCCAAATGGATCCCCACTCCTAGTGTTTCACACGACGCATGATTAGTTACTGCTTGGCTTACTCTTTCTTACTCTTTTATCCTCCTGGGCCATTACACTTCGATTCTATATTATATAATGGGTCTGGGAACAGGATATGGTACAGAAGGTCGGTCTCCTTTTCCAATGCCTAGCATGCTGGCCGACCCTACTCTACTCAGAGCAAGACAGCAGACAAAGCCCCCGGACGGAACTGGGAACCTGGTAGGCTAGGTGGGTGTCTAATCCGCGTAGAAGCTCCTGGTCGAGTGTCTTAGATTAGAACTGCTTCTGCGATTTGTCCTGTTTGTGGCTCGATCTCCTGTCGTGTTTTATTTAGATAGCAATACTCTCTTTATCTTTAGGCCCACTCCAAGGGGCATACTCCTACATCTGCGTATTCGAAGCCTGATTGAACCGCGGGTAGCTTGTATGATGCCAAAGTGAAGAAAAGAAGCGTCAGGCTCGACTGTTAGCGCTTCTCCCTACTTATTTATAAGTAAGTGAAATCCCCATAAATGGAATGAAAGCACACCATTCCAAAAAGAAAGGGGCCTTGTTGTCTCCTAAACAGGCGAAGCGAGGTATCCATAAAAGGATAGGCTTTAAGGCCCGATCAAACTTAGTTAGGCAGAATTCCATGCTTTACGCCCGGTCTGCAACGAGCCCTTGCGTTAAGTTGAGTCGGGCTTTCCCCTTTTTCGTGCAACTATCCAAGTTAGAGCGCATGCCCCGGGCACCCTAATTAACTGGTCTCTCTCTTGTCATCAGCTCTGATCTGCTCAAAGGGAAACGAGAGAAATTTGATATGTCAATGCCTCTGTCTGTCCCTGTTAGGTTGAAAATCATAAACTGCTGCATAGGGATTTCCTTTTATCAACCCCTATTCCTGAAGTGAACTCTAGTCGCTCTCTATGTTAATTTCTTTTTAGCAAGAATCCCTGTGAAAGCTATCTCATATAAGATAGGAGATAGGAGATAGTATACCTTGAATCAGTTTCGAGATGCAAGAAAGCAAAGAGGTAATAGGCGCAGCAAGCAGTTAAGCGAGTTATGTCTTCCAGATATGCCCGCCCCCTCTCTTAACTCTAATACACTGGTGACTAAGAGACTCTCTTCAAGTGGAGTGAAGCCAGCACGCGGTACACAGCATACAGGGGGACGAAATCTATACAAGTAGTGGGGATGCCGGCCAATCAACCATGTAGACACACAAAATATAGCAAACTCGCTCATCAGAACAGCTAATTGATTCGTTAGGTGACATGAGTTACACAAGCTAATAGGAAATCGGCACCTACCTCGCTACGCACCTCTGGTGGAGTCAATAAAGCTAGCTGCTGCTTTTAAACTTTACTAATGTAGTGGGCGGTAGTTGGAAGCACAGTAAGGGCAGAAGCAATCCCCAAGTCTCATTTTAGAGCTCATTAGTCTTAGTGTGAAACCCAAGAAAAAGGGCAATAGGTCACTATAGGGACATGAACCCCCATAAAAGACCTTCTTTTAGGCCTAGAAAGGGAATTCCACTTATAGATAGGAATAGGCCCATGCAAAATAAGTATTTCGGGAAACGGGGGGCAGTTAGCCCGGTCGATAGATGCAGTGCTGAGGTCGCACTTCTCTTAATGAGTCTGTCCATTCGAGCAGTCTGTCGGAAAAGGGTTTAATCCCTCTCTTGATGATAGTAGCTCTTCATCTATAGTCTGAGCTCTTCCGCTAGCTTACTAGCTCTGGTAGTAAGGCTCTTCGGTGAATAGTTCCACTGGAAACTGCTTCCTGTATCACTTTTCATTTTTTATTTCATTTGTATAGTTGTTGTTAAAGACACACCGCTTGCGTATTCCGAAGACCTAAGCAAGCCCGGTGTGCTTCTTAATGAGGAGCAAAACAAGAACTGCAAAAAAGCATTCTAGTTGGAAGAGAGGCGGTAGGAGTTTTCCCTACAGATTGAATGGGAATGGGTCAGCACGGTGCAGCCTATATGAGGAGCGAAGCGCTGTTCACGTCACAGCCACTATACTACGATATTATTTTGGATCGTAGCTAATTCTAATTCAATTGTGACAACAGCCGATAAGCAAGCAGCTTGTATTCGTATAATAAGAAGAATGCGGTGCTTCCTGCTTTCAGGAAAGTGAGGCACTACAGTTATTGGATTCCGCTCGAACTAATGAACCAGGAGTTGTTCCCAGTGAAAAGGAATTTATAGAGTCCGACTTCCCTGCGTTAAGCACATGAATCAATAGAGGAAGAAGTAGATGGACCATGATCGGATATCTCATACTAAAGAAAGAGCTCTCTCTTATGCAATAGCTCAGTAAAGAGTTCATTCTTTGACTCCTAGTATGAGTGTGAAAAGGCAGTCAAGCAAGGTGCGAAGCGCTAGTTGAGCTAGGAGTTTCAAGCGCTAAGTCCTTTCCTTCGGGAAGTCATTCCGGGCATGAAAGCATTCTATCACACGGTTGACTTTGTTTACTTTAATGAGTTAGCAGGCGAAGGGATTAGAAGAGATTAGCGCTTTGGTTAACATTGGAAATTAGACTAGCCCTCGTATCGTAAGGCAGGCTACTGATTAGCTTGATGAGCAGAAAAGCAGACTGACCACAGTGAGGGAGAGAATCTCTTTGATGAATGGCATTTTCTAATCTTTAAATAAGATGAGATAGATTTGACTCTGACGAACCGAAAGAACCAAACCAATAGGCTGATTGAGTCTTATCCCAGCTCTCCAGGAAGCAAATGAGCCATTGGCTATGGGAGACAAGGGTTATAAGATAAGAAAGGAGTACGGATTCGATTAGCTTAGCTTTTAGCTTTCACGTAGCGAATTTCTCCATAGGATTTAGCCGCTTTACCCAAAACATAGACGAAAGAAGAGGGGGAAGCTGACATTATTCAAATAAGTCTCGATTCGAACAAGCATATGGAGAGAAAGGCTACTCCTTCTTCTTAATAGCACGAAGAGGTGATAACCTAATTAATGGGCTAGCGAAACTCACTCCATTCTATAGCAACTGCCGGGAAAAATAGACTGAAGGAAGTGAGATCGGCTTTTTAATATGCTTACGACGGGGTTGGATAAAACTGGCACGATTTTCATTGGACTTAATGAAAGCCAATGGCATTGAGGCGAAAAACAAGGTCTTTCCATTAGGAGTTCAAACAGACTATTGACTGATCGGAGAATAGAAGAATAGGCAAGCTGCTTGGGGCTCCCTGGGTTTGCTAGATTTGACACAGATATTATACCGTGGGGAACGAAATCCTTAATAGCCTAAAATGGTATTAGCTTATTCAATGCCCTAGGAATTAGTAATAGCGGGCATATCTCCTAGTTCTAGTTCGAGGAGAAAGGAAGAATGAACAGCTATTGAAAAAAGAAAATCTCATCCCAAGAGTGCGAAAGACGGCTATTCCTCAGGCAAGGAGCGCTTCCTCTAGAGAATATGGAATATGTCCGAATTTCCCCGATACCGGAGCAGCTAAAAGAAGCAGTAGCAGTACAACCATTAAATTTAAATGGAATTGCACATTCATCTTCCTTTAGAAATTCCTTTAGTTTGAATAAGCTATTAAGTTGCCCAGGACACTAGTAGACGCCCAGAAGAAGTTGTAATAAAGAGATTGAATCTTAAGGCAAAGGCTACGAACCTTTGAAACTAGGAATTTCTTATTCATTGGTAGCAGTCTTAGTGGATGGGACATTGATCCAATCTTCTGTGTCAATTGATCTTCTGGACATTCAAAAGTCCTTTCTAGCGGATTCTTACAAGCTATTCTTTCAATATGCGTAGTCATAATATGTGTGGTCATATAATATAACCCATTGAATGCCCTGAAGTCTTGTCCACCAGAACATCGATGTGGGGTAGCGGGAAATTCTCTTTGGGACTCGCTCGGTTAATTGTACTTCCAAGGGACAGCTTTCTTACTACGGTATGAAAACTTGCCAGGAACTTTCATTTTTACTGGCCTAGGAGCAACTGGTGGCTGAGTAAGAGGCGCACCTCTTGTCTCACGATAGTGCACCACTAAGGGCTTTGGCATAACAGGAGATGCCTGGAATTGATTTGAATGTAAACTTACTCCTGAGTGCATCATCTGTCCAACAAAGGGCACTTTTTGGTGTACAGCGTTTACTGAGTCGTCTGCCTCTTTTTTTGAAAATTCTATCAGGCGCGCGTCCATCATTTCTTGGACTTTGCGTCGGAATCGCGCGCATTTCTCTATAAGTGTCCTACAACACCTCCGTGAAACTCTGAGTAGTGATAGCGGAATCAATCCAATCCCGCAAGCGGGGGCCTTCCCTGATGGGGAAGCACACAACTCACTAAATGAATGAAATCTAATTATTGAAAAGGAAATGCCGCCAGAAAGCCCTTACTCCACCACAGCCAGGAAGGACTCGGGGTAGAGTGAAAAGGGAAAGAGCTTTTTTGGCACACACGTTGGAGGTTTTTTTTACGATATGGCTCATATAGATAGATCCCTATATGGAAGGCAACTAAGGATGCGGACAGACCTATGGGACTCAGTCGGACCCGATAAGTAAGCACTGTTGATAGCCTCGAATGGCCTGCCTGGATTAAACCGAGGTTGGTGGGCTTTGATTCCCCTCTTCTCGGAGAGCGAGAAAGGCACGGCAGGTTTGGAAACTGGAATACTCAGTCTTCAGTATGAGTGACTTATAAGGTTTTGGCCCTATATGAATTAGGAAGAAGTCTTTCACATATCAATATGCCATGTACTAATCAATTCACAAGATAGCTATGCTGGAGAGTTCAAAAGGTACTTGAGCCTATCTCTCTTTAGTGAAATGAACAAAAACAAAAAAGAGAATAATAGAAGAAAGATTGTAGGTAGGCTGGTTGGCTTTAGTTGTTGGGCTGAGGTGGTTGCTTAGAAAAGACATCAAGGGAATTCAGGGAACACAGAATCAATAGCCGATCCGCGTAGGAAACAGAAAGAAAAGAGGTCATTCAGCCCATTCATATTTATTGATTTAGGAAAGGAAAGGTAGAAAGAAGAAAGTAGCATCGCGATCAATCCCCCACATGGGGGATCTGTCCAGCTTGAGTGAGCCTCCCTCTTTACCTGTCGGATAGAAGCGGGCGGATATCCGCCTACCTACAGTCTTTCTTCATGGCCCCTACCTGTGCCCGTCTTCTTTTCGTCTAGATATCTTTCTTCCCGGATTGGCTTTCTTGTCTGGAAAGATGACTTCTTAAGTGGGACAGAAGGAAAATCTTGCAAGTGGCATTTCCCCAAACAATCATTTATGTACAGAAAAATAGTCTACAACACGGCCCTTCTCCTCTATTATATCCGGCCCACCCATTGTTCCCAAAAGTGCTTTCTTCGTTAAAAACGTATAGCCTTATATGAAGATGAGAATCCATCTTTTTCATTCAGCTTTAAATCCCTTTCTTTTCTTGAAAGCTTGGATTTGAACTGACAACTTCAGTTGCCCCAGCTAACTATGGGACTTCTCTGGAGCTTCATCTTGACCTTTGAAAACTCCAGCTGAAAGTGAACAATGCAATAAGTCAGTCCGACGATCTTGAATAGATTTGACCCACTTTTACATTACTCAACAAAATAACTATAAGCTATTTATACTTCCGCTAGGAGAACCTTTGATAAGAGAAATGATAGAGCTGGTTAACTACTCTCTTTAAGAGAGAGAAGTCCTATTTCAGTGCATAGGCTATGCTTTCTAGAAAAACTAACTTTGGGTTCTGACTCGAATCTGTTCTGGACTACTCACTTGGTAATTCTTACTCCTTTACCTCTATTCTAATACAGCTACAACAGCTATGACTTTGCTACAGGTGAACTGTTTATATTCCATTTCTCCATTTAGTCCTACTTGACTGGCTCACGTACTATGAGCCTATCCTCGCGCATGAGAAGAGGAGTAAGAGAGAGCCCATCTAGACGAAATAGAACTAGAAAGCCCATCTCCTTCCTAGCTACGCTACCCTTCCTCGCCCATTACCTTCCGAACATTCCATATAAGATATGCCTTTACTTTCACTCCCTACTGAACTGACTCTTCCTCTCCCTTTGAAGCTAAAGCTCCCCTTGCCCACGTCAGCATTTCCTCCTATAAGATATTATATTTATTCCTACTTCCTTCAATGAGCTACTTGACTTCCCTTCCCTCAGGCACAGGAACACTTCTACCGGCAGACTGCGAGAAAGCGTTCTAACTAGTTGCTTTGCTTCCTTACTCAACGTGATAACTAGTTGAGTTAATTTCATTTCCTATGCTATTGATATGGAATATCAATACCTTGAGTATGCTTCTGCCCTAAGAAAGAGTAGAGTAGAGGTAAGTTTACTTACACTAGACTGAGATCTTGAGCTTTCCTAAACGACTTTCCTAAATAGTGAGATATCGAGCCCATTCCCTTCCTATTAGCCCCTTCTTCTTCTGCCCGAGGGCACTTGAAGACTGCTAGCTCCCCTTCTTCTTCTGCCTTAAACTAATCAATAGTGCTCGCTTTGAATCAATATAACGTCACTCTCACTTTACCTGAGACGAAATGGGACTCCTACTTGCTTGCAACAGCCTCTTCCTCGTGAGCCACTTATTTCTCCGAAACAGGAGATCAAAGTGCTTTTCCGATCTTCAAGCTTTCCCGTGGTGCGCAAATGAAAGAATTTTCTTGCCTTAGCCGCACCGCAAGCAACTGGGCAGGAGAAATGCTCTTAGTTGAAGCTCATATAGTGCGAGAAATTGGAACAATAATTTTCTATTTCCTCATTCCACCTTAACTAACTCATAAACAAAGGGTATTTCGATTAGCATAGGCATGGCATGACCTTCTATCTCTTCGTCAGAGAAGAACTAAAGAAAACTATTTAATTAATCGCCTTTTGCGCATGCATAAAGATGTCTCCTTGTTTTATATGTCACTCGATGACTTGATTAGATTGCATGCATTCATTTACAGACTTGATTGCACTTTATATATTTCAACTCTTTGTTTGATATAAAACTCTTTCTTTGTTAAATAGATGATCGCAACTATTATTAGATGTGCCTATTATATATATATAGTGCATTTATTCACAATCAATTCAACAGAAAAGCAATTACAACGTCCATGAGAAAGAAGGGGGCAAAAAGACAAGCGGAAACTGCTTCAGTCTGGTTGGGCTGACTTCTTCGGCTTAGGTCCCATCTGTTGGGTCACAATCTCCTGCCCGAAATGACGGATCAAAGGGAGTAACGGGCTAGCCTATAGGAAGAAACTACGACCCCGCCCACGGATTCGAACGAATGCCCGGGCTAGCTTTAAAGTAGACTAGAGTAGTAAGAGTCCCACTTGAAACGGTTAGGGGGTCATCGAATCGAGTTGTACCACTTTTGCTTTGATTCCGTTACGAACTTCATTCTCCAGTATCGGTTGTACATTACGAGTCCATCTCATCAACCCCTAAATTTGGTACTAGATCAAGAATTGGAAGATCTCGATCTGCGAGCCCTGGCTCGACGATATAATCCAAAGATGAGGTAAGGTCGCTAACCTTCCTTCGTCCAGGTCGTAATTGAATGTTTTTTTCGTATATAAAGCTCTTTCTTTTTACCTCACTCACTACGAGGAATTTGACCCCATCTTCCTAACCTCAATCTTGTTCCTCCAAAGCTTTATCCTATCAAAGAGGCTGTGCCGACAAAAGAATCCGATCATTGAACTCTTCCTGTATAGGCCCTGTATAAGCTTGAATTTGAGACTTTATAGAACTGAAATCTCTAAGTAGGTATGCAGTTGAAGAAAAAGCGCAGCAGCGGAAGCGTCAAGGGGAGACGAAGTCTCAAATACCAGAGCAAGTGAATAGCGGGCAAAGGGAAGAGAAGCGGAGCGCGAGCACTCGTTACTAAGTAAATGAATCACAGTAGATAGAAAGTTTTTATTGGCCATGCATGATGAGGAAGCCTGGTATGAGCAAAGGCAGAAAATAACACTGACAAAGAAGGTAGATACCCAACTCTAGTTGATGGAGCAAGGCTGGCGAAACCTTTTCTTAATTTGTTATCAAAAATGTGATGGTAAGGGCAACGAAAGAGGAATGGTACTACCACTTGAGGAAGAGCTGAGGGCACAGCGAGGTGGACCTGATGAAGGCATCTCCTCAGAACACTTCTTTTTTTTTCATTAGGGGACAGTTCCTTGTAATCTCTATAGCAGTTTGGAATAAGACCTATATACACTCTACTATAGACCTAGCAAGCGCTTAGGTCTTAGTCTGAGCTATACACGACCGGAGCATAATATCTTCCATACAAAGAAGAGTTCGCGTGATCGGAAGCAAATCTTTCCTATGGAGACTCCCCGCATGAACTAGCAAATCGCTGCAGAATTGCGCTATGGAATGTCGCTTGTTATATATGAAAGGCGCGACACTGGATTCCAATAAACTTACTCCACTCCTTTTTTCGCCAGTGACTCCCTACTGGTGGTAGTATGTGCACGGTAGTTCACTACTCTGCCCCCAAAAAATGGCAATTCCGCTTGGCAAAGAAGCCCACTTTTTTTTTACCTGCGCACGAGCTTGAGAGCAAACGCCCTTATTATCAGCAAGAGAGCGCGAGATGGATAAGCGAGAAGGCTAGTAGTCGGTATAGTATAGGTCTTTGCCTGCGCCGGCTAAAGAAGCGAAAAACTCTAAAGGGAGGCCCCTACTATATAGTATAGTTATAGTTGACACATCCCATAATCTTGCGGGTTCGGCTACACTTCCAGCCAACGATAAAAGAGAGAATAGATAGACTAAGCAAGCTACTATAACTATAGTTTGGGCAATTCGGGGTCATATTTGTTCGCGACCCCTACCCTATAATATAAGAAGTATCCCCGGACTTGAATGCTGTGGGAATGCCTGTCTATAGTGCTATTTGCTTATTTGCTAGTAGAGGTAAGGACAAGGACTGGCTTTGTCTATAGCAGCGTCAGGCCCTTGACTATAGTATAGCTCGTCTTTCCAACTTGAGGTTTGGGAGCTCTTATTCATAGCGCAAGTGAGTATCCTAACCCGACCTAATGGAACCACCCCAAGTAGTCCGCAACCGCTATAGAAGTTCTGTATGCAAGACCAACTCTGCCGCGGACGACCCCGCTGCCCCCAAGCTAATAGAACCGGAGTTTTGCCTATTCTGAATGGAAGACTGCTATTGATTCCTGTCTCGTGTCGCGGATTTTGTATTGCGTCTGTCTATATAGTTGCTACAGGAACCAGATGAAGAAAATGGCAATGAAAAAGCACAAACGATAGTAATGAGGTGTGGCCGGTGGTGCTATTGGGACACTATGTAGACAACGAAAGAATGCAATAGGTAGCGGGTAGGGTCGTTCCTCAGCCTCTTGGCGTCAGTACTACACAGAAAAAAGAGAAAGAAAAGGGGAGCAAATACATACGCTACATGCTCAACATCATCATTCATTACTGCACTACTTAGGTAGCCGTTAGGTGGGAGTAATGGGCCCACACCTGAATATCAATCAACTATAGAATTCTCACGATAGTAGTACTATAGGGCATAATTACGTTTGGGAAGTCTTCAACCTATCCAATAGGCTCTTTCTTTTCTATCGACATGCATTCTTTGAGTTCTTTCAGTGGCGATATCCGCGAAGGCTGGTAGAAGCCCCAATAGCCTGGCCGTTATTGTTTACTTAAGCACCACCACATCCATCGTCCTATTTGAGCGGCGCCTATAGAGTGGGTGGGCTATAGAACGGGTAGTAGATCCCTAAGGCACTCTATAAGAATAGACACTCTAATAATAGACTAGCACTAGCACTAGTAGAGGCAAATATATAGTTGGTAAAATAATCCCACTTTTGCTGAGGCTATATAATAGTTGTGTGAGCTGCTCATAAAATTAATAAAGGAATGCGTCCGAGCTGCTGCAGGTCGTCAGGACTGTGACAAGACTATTGGTAGTGCGAGAGCCACTTTGATCTACTTCTTGACTATGTATTTTCATATCCAATCGTTCGCTTTGGGAGGCGTGTCCAAGCCCTGTGAACTCGAATTTATTAGGAATCGTGGAATAAGAAGCTTCAGCCAATCGTTGTGGATAGCCTTTTTTAGCGCTTGTTAGCGCGCTTTCTTCCCTTGCATGTACCCCCGACCGACTACAATTATCATTCTTTTCAGGGCCTTCAAAAGGGAATGCAGCTATATTTCAGGATATAGGAAGCGAAGCAACCTTTGTTCGTAAGTTGATTCGTGAATTTCTTTTTTAGGACTGAACAGATGTTTTTCGGTTCTTATGGATTCCACTCTTACTTGGGGAAATCCCTGAGAACATCGCGCACTACATCATAGATAATATTATTTTTATATGACTGGACTTGGCTAAAACTCTATTCCAAATTATGATGGACTTTTTTGAGCAAGGATAGCTTCACACCCCCCGAAGGAGCAGGCGGCCAGCCCGCATCCCTACTTAGATTTGTAAAAACCTGATTTTGGAAGGTCGGAGTTAGCATATGCTGCTTAGAAAAGGGAAATTCTTTCTCCAAAAACGATTGATACTAATTAAGGTATCGTTCTACTTCCGTAACAATAAGTTTCTGAATGGCCGCTTCTTCTTCTGATCTATGACCACCCTTACATGGAGCACTAAATTGTGAAAAAGTGAGGGCAGCAGAGGTTATGTCGTTCTCCCCATTTTTGAAAATAAATAGAATTCTAGGTAGCGAACCAGCACAGTAGGAAAGGCAAGCTATCGGCTTGGAAGCACTCAACAAGAAATAGAGATGATAAGGACAATAAAAGCATATAGAAAGAGATTTTCCTCTTCATGTTTTTAGCTACACTGCACACGTAGCCAGCTCGGAAAGCCTTCCGTTCCAGAGACATTTCTGGGGCAAACATAGCTTTCATTCCAGGCCAGACGTGAAGTGAGTAAAGCGCAATTAAGGTCTAATGCTATCCGCGCTCCAGCCCTAGGGGACGAATCAATTAGTATTTCCTTTGCGAGAAGGTTGCTTTGCTTCCTATTTCTGGACTAGTTAGTTTAAGGTGGTCCAGTTTATGCGTATATATAGTCGAGCGGTCGTGAGCTTTCACTTTCAGCAAAGCAGATAGCTAATCAAAAGCAACTAGTCGATCTGAGGAACTCACAAGCAGCTAGTCAATCTGAGGAATCCAGCCAGCCAAGTCACAAGTGAGACCATTAACATTCCCAATAACCGCTCAATATCTATTCCTATGGGCAACTGATAAGCACAACAGGAAGAGCCTTTCTAACCGGGGGAGGGAAAGATAAGAACAAGCGTTTGAAGCTATCAAATAGTGCTTAACAAGTAAGCAAGTAAACTACCTTTGAAAGGAAGAATTTATATAGAATCAGATTTCCTATCAGGCTCAGCAACCTCGGTACAAGATGAAAGAACGGGTTTGGCGGTCACATAGACTTACTTCGTCCCATAGAAGGGGTGAATGCAAGTTCCTTTATGATTTGATCGGAGAATTTAGACAAAAATCATCCAATTGACTCAGCAGCGATTGGGGTTTCCGAGGGTTAGGATCAAGGGCTCGCCCCATCGCCTTCCTTTCACTTGCGGATACTTCGCTTGGGGAACAGACAGACTTCTTCTTACTTGAATCTCGGGGTAAACTAACTCTTACTTCACTCCAATTGAATTGACTTCCTTTCTTTCATCTCCTCTCCTTTCGCGTCGAGCCTTTAGCTTATTCTCCGAGGGTTAGGATCAAGGGGACGGAGTAGAGCTCGACTTCAAGTAGAGGGTACGGTCGAGCTCTATTAACATAGACCCTCTGATTCTGGTCTTTGTAAAGAGGAGGTGGAGGCGGTCAGAGATTACTCGAATCTTAGAAGGGCAGAGGAGAGCTTTTTCAGGCAAAAAGCCAGAGACTACATGCGGGGACCAGAACTCGTCATTCTTTTGCAATTCTGTTAAAAGTCTCCACGGTAAAAGTCAGATTGTCTCCATTTGCACCGAGGACGGCATGAAACTTGAGGATCCCTCCGATGTTAAAGAGGAAATTGTGCGGTTTTCTAATAATCTCCTTGGGTCTTCTCCGGTTCATTCGACCAGTAATATTGACTCCCTCCGTTCAGCCTTGCCTAAAAGACTTACGGAGGCCCAGCAATCGGAACTGGCCAGGGAAGTATCAGCAAGTGAGATAAGGGAGGTTTTGTTTTCTCTGAAGGATAACAAAGCCCCGGGACCTGATGGCTTTAACGCGTTATTCTACATGGGGTATAGTAGGGCACACTGTTATAGAAGCTATCAAAGACTTCTTCAAATCGGGCAATCTCCTTAAGGAGATAAACTCCACTGCTGTGACCTTGATCCCGCAAACCCGACTCAGATTAAAGATTTTAGGCCGATCTCTTGCTGCAATACCATTTACAAGTGCATTGCAAAGATTTGGACCAAGATAATTTAGTTAATCCTACCTGACTTAGTGGGAAAACAAGAGACGGCATTTGTCAAGGGAAGAAGAATAGGGTCTCATGTCCTTTTGGCACAAGAACTCCTGAGAAACTACCATCGTAACAAAGGCTCACCACGGTGTGCCCTTAAGGTGGACCTGATGAAGGCCTACGATACAGTGAGATGGGACTTCCTTTTTGCAGTGTTGAGAACTTTAGGCTTTCCAGCAAGGGTAGTACATTGGATTGAGGAATGTGTTTCAACAGCAAAGTTTTCCATAAGTGGGAGCGAAGCCACTCGAACGAATGTGAGAGGTAATATGTAATATTGAACGGGGCAAAGAGGTTTGAGACAGGTTTCAACGAGCCTACCTTTTTGTCTTAGTCATGGAAGTGTTCTCAGGGCTAATGAATACCATGGTGGATGAAGGCTCTTTTAAGTTTCATTCGAGGTGCCGAAAAGAAAGAGTTTCGCATCTTTGCTTTGCTGATGACCTTCTTATTTTCCTTTTATATACTCGCTGAAAGTATTCCGCTCGTTGGGTGAAAGCAGACAGATCTATATCCGCGATAAAAGATTGCTTGGTTCGCTTCCAAAGGATGTCGGGACTAACCCCAAACCTGGAAAAAAGCCACCTATTTACTTGTGGAGTGACCAACAATTTCAAGTTCAGCTTCTGGGTATTGTAGGCTTCCAAGAAGGTAACCTCCCTGTAAGGTATCTTGGTGTACCTCTAATAACATCCCGACTGAGGAGAAAAAATTGCTTAGCCTTGGTGGACAAAATTGTGGCAAAGGCTAAGAGTTGGACGTGCAGGGCCTTGTCTTTCGCAGGTAGACTCCAGCTAATCAACTCTATATTGTTTGCCATCCAGATATATTGGTCCTCCATCTTTATGTTACCCAAAGCGGTGATTAAACAGGTGGAGCAAACCCTCAGGGCTTTTCAGGTAGTGAGTTGAAAAATGGGGGTGCCAAGGTGGCTTGGGAATGTGTGTGCCTTCCCAAAAAGGAAGTGGGATTGGGAGTGAAAAATATGGAGTTATGGAACCGAGCGGCTTTGTTAAAACACATATGGCATATTTGCACTGACAACGACCAATCAATTTGGTCTAGTTGGGTGCGGAGTTACCTCATCAAAAAAAGGCACTTCTGGGAACCCCCGCCATGTTTCGGACGTTAGTCTTCCCGGGCTCTAGGCTCCACAACCTTCACTCTTCCATCTTCAGCTGGTCTATTCTTAACTCCCCCAGCAACATTCGTCCGTCCTCCGATTGGGATAGTCACGAGCAAAATGCCTCACTCCTCTACATTCAACACAGTTACCGGCTCTCCTCTGCTGAGCCTTTTCTTATCTCCTCACACTCACGACTCTCATGTATATTCTTCCCAAATCCTAGCGTCAGCTACCATATTAAAAGCTACGCCTTGTTGCTCAAGCTGTTAGCGCGTAGTCTGTCTTATATGCCTCCAAGGGCTCGTGGTGAGAGGAAGGAAATTATTGAAGGGCCGGGTTCAAAGTCTACTGCTGGATCTATGCCCCTGGACTAACATCTGTATCTCGATCCGTATCTGTGACTGGCTTGGGGTATGTATTCGCTCCCAGGTCAACAACGCCAGGTATCGATCCGGATCCGAGGATCTGGGACGCTGCTGGACCGGAACAGGCCGCAACAATGGATATGTATCTGTACGAGGACCGAAGACTCATCAGGACTTGTAACTACTACGGCCGGATGCGGTCTTGATCCCGTTCTACCCCCACCTCTATCGCTTTCGCTCCCAGCCCTGCTCGGCTCCGCTTACAGGTGCTGCTCCTAGGTATAGATATGCTATCGGATTGATCTGCTGCTGTTTTGTCCTCAGGTTCTATTCAATCAACCAGGGCTTGCGTGCGGGAGCAGGATTCGCTTTCCGAGAAGGGTGACCTTAGAACTGAAATTACCCATCCCCCTATTCAACAACAGAGATGGGATTTGATTCGAATGAGGCTTTCCCGTCCCTTCGGTCAGTAAGCCCAGGAAGATTTTTCTCTGCCCGTCGGTAAGTAAGTCAATCGTTCTATCCCTTCGGTCAGTGACTCTTGCCTTTAGTAGGAATAGCCATGCTTAGGTCAGTTTCTTCCGTTCGGAACTGGGCAGTGCTGCGGGAAGTTTTTCATCGGGTTAAGAAAAGAAAAGTGAAGAAAAAAGGAGCGGATTAGGTATTCCTGTCAGTGGTCAAGAAAGCAGGAGCAAAGGTTGTAAGCGTAGGCTGCCGGAGCCTAGCCCTATAGAATCTTCTTTTCCCTCTGCTTTGAATAGCGTAGTTTCGATCTTTTGGAAAGACTCTCTCCGTACCGACCTTCACTGAACAGAGTGAAAGCTCAAAGCTAATGGTTCTGGCCTACTTTACTTTATGTTGATACCTCCCTCTGTTGCAATAGAAATCGAGAATGGAGGTGACTCGCTAGCCTTTGGTTGGGGTTTAGTTACTTAGTTACGACTTCTTCCTTCGCTTCGAGAAGATTGGTGCCTAGACCAGTGCTTTACTCTATTTGCTGACTAGAAGGAGGAGCATTGATAGTCTGCCTTAGCTCCTCAATATCTAGTCCCGGCAAAAAGGCTTGACTCGGACTCAGATCGGCTTGGGCACTCTTTCCCTGATGATATGCCCTAAACCCCTTTCGGGGGACCGCAGTAACTCGTGCCGCCGTGCCTTTCTTTTTGATTGTTCAATGACATGATATATACATCCCGGTCAAAGCCTTCACGACCTGAATGGGCTTATCCCTACACCGCGGGTCAGTGGGTTTGAAATGAACTCCTACTCCAGCTCTACCTGTCTTTTCCATAAACTTTTCTCCAGATTACTCGTTTTAACCAAAGTAGGAAAACCACTGTTTCTGGTTAGCCGACGGCATATTTCCTTTCGAGCTAGACGGGGTCCAGGGGTGCTGTTCAGATCTAGATTCAATCCCCTGTTTAGCCGTTACGGATAACCTCAATTTGCTCGCCATGAAAGCAATCATTAGAAACCTTACTTCCGATTCTTTTGAAAGCGAACGCACACTTATTCACATTCACTTCTTGAAACCTAAATTCCTCTTGCTTCTTTTTTCGAGTGCTTGTCTGTCCCGCTTATCCTAAGGCTCCACGAACAAATGGGACACGCTATTCAATGAGGTCGAAGAGGGATGCGGGGATCACAACGCTACAAGCAACTAGAGCGCAGCGATAAGAGCGGGGACACTCATTAGATTAGTGCTCCCCTTCGATCTATCATGGATTAGGGGGAGAAGCAACCTCTATTCCTACTAGCTTGAGCTCTAACCTTCCTTACTTCTATCTTATTGGAAGAGAGATTTTGACCAGCTATCTACGCTATTTGAAGATCTTTCTTTGTCATAGACAGATTCTTGACCTAAATCAGTGACTAGTACCTTTCCCGGGAAATCCCTCCTCTGAGATTGGACGGCGATAGGGATTGTTAACAGCTGTATTTAATAAAAAAAACCAAGCAAGCAGAAAGCAGTTCCTAAGCCTAAGGAAGAGCTTTGATTATTCCTACTAGGAGTTCCTGGGTAGCCCTTCTATTTAAAGATTCATAGGACCGCCAAAGGGAGGGCAGCCACAGTAGCACTAGTCGGAACGAAAAGTGTCTTCTGTATTCTTTAGAACATTCATTCTATTATCGGGACAGCCGTTCCTCATAAGCCAAGAGTTTACTAAGACAGTATTGGAGCTTAGGTCTGTGGACCAATGAGGACGCCATCCCTTGATCAAAGCAGGTAATTTATCCTCTTCATTGATGACTTCACAAGAATGACATGGGTCTCTTTCATGCGAGAAAGCTCCTAGGCCTTATTCTGCAGATCAAAGAGCGAGTGAATTCCCCCGTCATCCGAAATATTATTATATTTGAGTACAGAGGCCTTCTGGGCCGACTATTTGAAGTAGAGACATGTCATCCAAGTCTTGCTTTCATGAGCTGGTAAACTTATCAGGACCTGGTCATCTCTGAAGATGTCCTTTCACTTTCATTCCAGAAATCCTAAAACTTCGCTTCGTTCGAAAATCCTCTTTCTGTATTAAAAATAAAAGAATCTTATGAATGGTCCCGTCTCGGTTCAAATGAAAGAGACTTTTTTTGCCCTGTTAGTCTGGTGTAGTTGACTCGCCCCTCGGCTTATAGCTATTTTTTCGACAAAGTAGAAGTGAACGACTGTATCCATGCAGAGAAGAAAGAAGTCGGCTCTCCCTCTCGTCTGAAAATAGAGTCGAAGGTTTTTCTCCCCTTGGCCTTTTATTAGGCTTCTTCTCTTCTTAATCTACGTCACGATCCGAAAGATAAGTTTTCATCTTTTCTTTATCTGTGGTAGGTTTGAGTAGATAAGTATACGAGAAGGGAAGGGTTTAAGAGAGAAGACAACCCCCCACTCCGCCTTGAAATGGATAAAGGGAAGACCGCTCTGCTTTAGCTTTTAATAATTAATGTGGCACCGCTAAACTTCGGGCGTGACTCTTTCCGTTAAGTTTCAAGCAGAGGTGAATGAATTCATATGGATTTTGCCTTTCATTAGACAGGTACTCTCTTCACCGGGAGCATTCACTTCGGTAGGAAACTTTAGTGTTGATCGAGGGGAGAAATAGCTTTGCGGCGGCGAATTCCTCCTAGATTAGTTTGCTTCTACTGAGAAGCCACCTCCGGCGCGCTTTAGTACACCGGTGTCGGTACTTAAAAATGGCAGCGGTAAGCTAGCTGCCGGAAACCTGGATCCGTGGGAAGAAGATATTTATTATGTAGAGTAGGGTCAGATGAGTACAAATCGTCGTTCAGGTCAATCCATGCTTGATACCGAGCGCTCGCGGATCAGCGCTGAAAACAGACACTCGGACCTCTTTTGGCAGTGAGGAGGGTGATCTACCGAATAGATCGACGGAACTCGCCACTCCGTTAAGTCATAGTCGACCTTTCATGATACCGTTTTCGTCAGAGAGCTTGTAAGCTGCTGGACGGACTGCGGGGCTTATCTTCCTCTGGTCGAAGGGGTTCCGCGTGCCATTTCATCTGTTGGAGGTTTTTTCCAGGTCTTGGATTTGGCATTACCGCAGCTAGTGCTAGTCTTGCCATCTCCTCCTTCCCTCTTTCCCGTGCCGGGGAGAAGTTGGGTCATTTGATAAATCAAGCTGTTGCCGAGAAAAGATGGAAGCAAGAAGGACTCCTACTTCATTCACTCCTCGCTCTTTTCACTTAGTACTCAGGGACCATAGAGACCTTTCTTTTATGGCCAATCTAATTGTCCAAGATCCGCGTTTAGCAAAGAGGAAAAGCAAGATCCTACTAGTCCTATAAAAGAGCGGTAATGCCCAATCTATTCTACAAAGCAAGGGAGACCAAAGGAGCAAGAACAACGAAGAGGGGATCTTGCCGATTCTTCTTAAAAAGCACATCTTCCTCAATAGAAAGCAAAGGACATAAGAAAGAAGTCTTCTATAGGCTCTGTTGCTAACAGCAGGGGATTCTTGTCCATCTAAAGCAGCAAAGCAGACTTCTAAAAATTCCTTTTTAATAACTTTCTAGTAATCCGGTAATGTAATAGCAATCGACGGTACAGGGATATTATAAGCATGACGGAAGAAAGGACGAGCGCTTACTCTAGCCGCGGGCTAAAACAGCGTATAGGTTCTAAACCGAGTCTTTTACTTTGCCTTTCTATCCACTTCACTCCCTAAAAGCGGATTAAGACTAAGGCTACTCTCGAGAGGCAAGGAAAGAGATTGAGGATAGTTTGACATAACCAGGCACCCATTCCTTTTCCTTATATGTATTGTTAGCTAGCTTCCTTTCGCGGGCAAACACGTGTGTAGCGCGGTTTTGTTTACGATTCTATTCAAAGAGGCTATTGCGCTTAAGTCAATCCCTCTTCCGGCTGTCTTATGGACGGTATAACAACGGCTTTTACCTTTTAAATTAAAGCTATGTGGCCCTTGGGATATAGAAAGTTTTTTCAAAAGGAATTCCTCTTATTTAAAGAGACAGCCGACGATTCTCTGCACTCAGCTCAGGTAGTATGAACTAACTGGAACGGTCAAGAAGTTTCCTTCCTTATTACTTATTAATGTAATAAAGACTGCTACTGTCCTAGCTAATTGATTGAAGCTTAACTCCTAGTAGTGCACTCGCGCCCCTAAGGCTTAGTTAAGAGTTATTGTTTCCTGCTGCTAAGGAATAGCCTTTCTCTCTTCTTTAGATTCTTTAAAAAGGTCCTTAAACCGCTTTCAATAAGCCCGTCCCGCGCCTTTTGCCTATCCAGCCAAGCTTGCGGGGGACGTCTTGATAGAGGACTCATTACCTCGAATCTTGGGATAGGGAGAAGGCATTGTCTTTCCTTGATGGAAAAGAACTCCTTCCTTTTGTGATATAGCTACCTAACTAACATACACCCGCCGAAAGGAATACAACGAATAATGATCCTTAGAGTAGATCAGACTGACTAGAATGAAAAAAAAGCTGCGTAATACTATACTATATAATGTATCACATTAGCGCGACAGGACCGGTGTATGAATTAGTGGGTTAGTGGACCGGAGGAAAGAAGCTGGTAAGGACGTCTATAGATAGAGACTTTCTCTGTCCGATCTGATTTCATCTTGCTAACGTCTTCACTTGAAAGGGAGAGAAGGAACCCGAGACAACAAGTCGTTCGGTTAGAAAGCACTAGCGGTCTGACTTAGCTTAAGAAAGATACCCTTTCTCTTGTTTAGCCAATCATTTCTCAAGCTGAATCAGCTGGAATAAAAACCTTGGCTTGTAGTTTCAGCGAGATTGGCATTGGCTTGGTCTAAAGTAGCTCTTGCCTTTTTCGCTATCAAGCATGGGCGCTTGGGTGGGTCCAAGGGTCACTGGTGGTACGAGACCGATCAAAGGTAGGAACGATAAGTGGGTTGGGTCATTGAGTTAGCCCAAGGGAGGAGCCATCCTCTCGGGAAAGGGGCAGGAGCCCCTGGCGAAACCAGACTATATATATCGCGTAAGATCCAATCTGACTGAACTGACGAAAGAACAATGTCAGCCCGCGTGTTGATCACCCATGTGACAGATCGGACTCATTCCTTTGCTGAAAGAGCGCCTGAAAGAAGAGCTGACTAAGCCAAGAAGCTGAATAGAGAGCCGGTTTGTTCTCGTCAGACATAATGTTTGAAAGAGGAGATGTGCCCTCGTGAGCTCGTATCCATGTCCAGTCCCGGATTCTTGAACTCCTCCCGTCACCTATGCTAGGCTAACTAAACTAAATAGTAGTGATGAAAACGTCGTAGGCAACTACCTCTCGTCCCAGTTGCTCAGTGGTGGAGCGATCGGCTGTGCACTTTAAGTAAGTGACCGAGCGTAGGTTCCCTGGGAAGCCCTATTCGATTCAATGCGGCGACTCATCAATAAATTACGTATGGAAGGGAGAAGGAAATCAAGATTGGATAGGTGGTTCCAAACCCGGTAGCTGCATCTGGAGCTTCGAATCTTTTATATAGATGTCCATCAAAGAAGCCTTTCTAAGTTAAGGTGAATTCTTCCTCACACGAATATGAGATGTTTGAAACGAGACCGAGGAGTGGGTCAGAATGACAAACACTTTTGCCTAGTCCGGAGCTGTGCATGTGTGTCAGTGGCTCGAATCCGCAGGCGAAGTCATCGGTTGACAATGAACGGATTGAAGGTTTCGTTTTCTCTTTCGAGTGAAGCTGACAATTGAGGCTCTGACAAGACCTTGATTCTGTAAGCAATTACAGCTGATTCAATTCTTGTTTAGGGAAGAATACCAGGTGAAAGGATGCTTCCTCTCTTTTAGGTCAGATCACTCAAGCAGGTTCCTAGTTCGGTTTCTCAATCGACAATGCCAGGGTCCGGACAGAGGTTCGGGTTGAGAGGGATGCTAGTTCTCCTTCTCTAGTTAGGACGCTAAGGTACGTGCACTTCGGTTACGCCGGGATTTACTATCAAATAGAAAAGGGCCATGTGCGGCTTCCCCGGTAGGCGAGTCCCACCAGACGCTCCTAGGCCTTATATCGCTAGGGATCCTTTATCCCCAAGGAGTCTATGCTGCTGAAAAGCTACATCCTCTATTTTATAGGTCCGAACACTCAAACCAAACCCAAACAACAAGCTACAAAGATCAGAAGCTAGAAGAAGGAAGAGATCGTTCGTTCCCCACCCCATGGTTCACTTCACTGACTTAAAGTGCCTGCTTCATTCTGTTAGCTTCTTTATTCTGGATTTGGATTCTTTGAGATTGGATATTCTATCTTCTGGATGAGCTAGGAAAATAGTGCTTTAGGTTATATTTCCATTCTGCTTTCCTTATAAGGTCTGATGCTTATCGCTAGGACTCCTTTAGTCCTAAGGAGTCTACGCTTGTTGTTTCAGGTTGTTATTAATCAATGAAATCTCCAGGTACGGACAGGAAGAAACACTTGTTCGGATGCTAGGGAAGGGTTCTCTTTCTCTACGCAATCCCCCTGGGCGACCCTTGAGCTGAAACTGAAGAGGAATACGCTAGGGTTCATTTGCCAATGATCCTACGCTGCTGTTAAGACTAATCCTGTCTTTCTCAGTCTCTCGTTTCAGGAAAACAACAAGCAACTGCCTCAAAAGCACAGAAACAAGACTTTCAATCACTTCCAAGACCAGTTCAAGAAGATGTACGCATCAGTTGATGTCGGCACTACTGATAACCGACTCATCCAGCAAGGGAGCTAACCAAATCCGGTCTTTGAAAGAATAGCTTTTCTTTTCATTGCAAGACTAAGGGCTTTGAGTTGAGAAAAATGTGAATAAGGTTTCACAATATGGGTGTTCATAGCTCCCGAACCCCTTTTGCAAAAACCATTAGCACTTAGCTCACCCAATATCAAATTATTAATAGATGTGATCAAAGATACTTATGTTAACCATGTTTGTTACACCCACCCTGAAGTGAGTAGCCCATGCGAATGCGGGGAGCCCCTCAATAAAACAACTAGAGATCTCTTTCCGCTAAATTCCTTTGACCCACTCCAAATAGATAATAAACAAAGCGGTAAGATAAAAACAGTGTCATTAATGGTTGCTACTATTATTATATCTATTGCACTTTCAGAGTCCGTTTCTCAGTATGGAGTATATATCCAAATATGAATAAGAAAATGAAAACAAAGAAGAATAATAAAACAATGTTTACCTTCATGAGGAACCAGTCTTCGTGCTGCAGGACTTTAAGAGCTTGGCAAGGAGTCCTCTCTGTATTTGATGTTTTTGAGGTTGCGGAGCCTCAGGAGCATCTCTCTCCTAGGGCTACCTCAAATGAAGTAGCTAATCAAATAAGCATGGTTGGCCCATCGCGCCCTCGGATACCGTGCAGGGATGAACTGCTCTTAGGCTTTTTTATAGTAGCGTCTATCAAAATAGGTTCTGGTAATCCTGATTTTCTGCTCAACCCCCTGCAATACGCTTTTGAACAACTGGGGCAAAGCAAGGGAATTGAGACGGTTGCTGCTCTTGTCAATGGTGAGAATGGGGATAAGATCCTCTCAGCACTGGCTGAGTATATAGCTGATTATAGCCGGTCAGCAGAAATCGGTGCGGTAGATGAAATAGCAGCGGTAGATGAAGAAGTTGTAGCCCATGGAAATGGAAGAAGCATGATGAACAAGATCAGCTGTATCGTTTTCGTTGGCGTAATAGCGGCTATTGCATATCGCTGGTTTAATCCTTAACTAAATTCCTTATCGGGCTCGGGACTAAAAGAATGGTTGTGACAACACCTCGCAGTTTGCTTATTGAGCACTGTAACCTATGCAACAGTTTCTGGTACTGAACTATGTCAACAATTCTATCCCCCATCGGGAGAATAGGTAGCTAACCTCTCCTTTCTGGGAAGTTACTTGCGTCTCAAAAAGGGCGCATATCCGCTCTCTAACGAGAGTGAACATGCTTAGCTCCCTTCTGTGCTCGGTCTCCTACCTAGGTAAGGCTTGAAGGGAGGGAAAGTCAAACTTATATATTTTATATCAGCAGCGGCATTCTCCCTTTTTTCATTTCTTTTTGATAACCAATGGAAGCTCTCAGGAATCTATATACTCGTATGATGTTATCTTAGAGAAAAATGAGTAAAGAAGATCAAAAGTTGTTGGAACCCTTCAAATCGCAAGAAATACAAGACATATATATAGGACGTGATGGCCCCGCTGGCATGATGAAGCAATATCAAGCTTATTATGCAAAAGCGTGGTATGCTGTACGGATCTTCAAAGCTTGGCAAGGAGTCCTCTCTGTATTTGATGTTCTCGATGGTCGGGATAAAAAGGAATCAAGTATAAGAATTAATCAATTTAGCTGGGTAACAGCACCCCGGCCAGGCATACAAGAACTTCTCGTAGGCTTGACTATTGTTACTGCCATCAAACTTGGGTGTCCAAGCCCGGATATCTTTTATGAAAAGATCAAGCTGGCCTTGGAAGAAATACAAGGCATGAATGACCTTAGCAATATAGTCGATAATGGCGACTACAGTGGCGACGAAATCCGAGCTTTACTAGAAGATGAGGGTATGGATAAGACGGGAAGAAAGATCCAGATTGCAGTAGGAAGTATCCTTCTAGTGGCAGCGCTAACCATAGCCGCTTTTCGAAGTTATTAGGAGGTGTTGATTTAAAAGAGAGAGGGTTGCTCAAACAACGAAAAAAGGAATTGCAGCAGAAAACAAAAAAGTAATCTAACTTAACTGGAAGAGCTTGCTTTTAGTATATTAGGCTTGGTAAGCAAGCAAGCAGGCGCCAATTCCCAGTTCTTTCTCTTCTCTCTTTTTCTCCGCAATGATCAAATCTGTGTTGGAAATGGCTCTCTTTTGCCTCTTCAACATCGATATACCTTCCTATTTTGGAAGTTGGAACTCCCGCCAACCGGTGACTCTGGTTTACCATTATGTATGATTATTTCCCGTTATTTCCTCCTCCCTATTATTTGATTAGTGATTAGCTACTACTTCAACCTCTAATTAGTATGTTGTTCTTACTATTCCGTATTCGTATTATGTTGGTACTTTTTCCAATGCTATTTAGTATTCTGCTTATTCATGTGCATGTGTTATCCCTAAATCTCCATCAAACAAAGTAGAAATCCTCAAAAACTGCCCATTCTGAACGTTTTCCTTATGTCGCAGCAACCAGCTAGCTAGAACTAGAAGAAGAAGAAGGCGAGCTACCAGATGAGCTAACCAGCATACGAGATATGTTGAATAGAAGGAATGAAACCGACGTACCGTATTGACCGGCGGGTATATTTATTAATGAAAGAACTAAACCACCGCCCGCGGCTGCTCCTGCTCCTCCAACGCCAACGGCTACTGATTGTGTCAGCCATTCCTTTATTATTGCTATTGATATAGTGGAATTCATTCCAGTCATTCCCTCCTACACCCTATAATTCGTGTAATTAATAATTTGACTTCAGGGTGGTAACTCATTTACTTCCAACAATGGGATTTACTTCTTCTATTGGAATTGGAACTGAAACTCTTGGTTGCCCCAGCTTCCTCATATTCAACCAAGACCCTAACATTAGGAAGACTGAAACTGAAATTACAGGATTTCCAGAAACAGCTCCCGCGTCTCCTCCTCCGTATGCTACTTCTTAATTGTAAAAAAAGAAAAGTCATTTGTGCACCTCCCCTCAATGGGCTCCTCTCTTGTGTACTCCCTCTCTTTCTCCGTATCCGAATCTCTCGTAAACCGAAAGGGGATGGGAACTTCGACTATGAGGAGTTGCCGGCTTAACCGACGTCTTATCCCCCCTACTGATTTTGGAAAAGAGATACGGCACGCAAGAGAGACGGATTGCTATCTTCCGGTCCACCAAGAATCTCGTATGTACTGTAATCAAGCTAGACTAGTTGGTTGGTACAGGACTCACGCTAGACAGGTTGCTATTGTTTCCTACTTCGGGTTATTGGCGAGTCCGCGCGATCTTCACCATCGGCCAGTCCTCGATTTCTCTACTTGAGTCACGACTGAGCCAATTTATTGATCTTTGTGGTCGCGAACGATCTGTCCCGAGTAAGTTATTTATAACTTATTTATAGAGGCTATTTTTATAAGGATGTGGGGAGTCGGGGGAAAGTCTACCACACGGAGAAGAAGCTCCAATTCTCGCCTAAGCATGGGAGCTCAGTTGTGCCTATATCTTAGCCTTCGAGCTGAACACTTCATCGAGCGGCGAAAGGGCCATTGCAGTTACGCAGGCCTTCGAGGAAGGTCTTTGTTTTGCTGCTTGTTGTCGCAGCTAGGTCTCTACCGGCTCTATTCGTTAGGGATTCTCGCCTTTTCGAATGAAGATTTGTCCAAATCTCCCAGGCACGAGACCTGCTCTTCCATTTCGGGAAGAAAGGCGCAAACAGCCGTCAAGGCGACGAGAGAGACCGCCTTGCCCGATCATTCCATTACATACTTCTCCAACCCTACTCTTCGGGGGATCCATGTGAAGCAGACCGGCAACCAGAGATTCCCAACGAACGGGAATAAATAGGGTTTTATGCAAGGCAAGCAGTAGTCACTCCTGCAGTAACTCCTTCCTTTCCTGTCTCTAACTCAAGTAGTAGCAAGTACTCAAGCAAGCGAGTGAAGTGACCAGGCAAGAAAACTACTGCTGCATCCGTTTTCTTGCTCTTTATTAATAAAAGAGTTTGATTGCTGTAAGAGAAGAAGGATTTTGGAAGCAGTCCCCTCCTACGGTTTGATGATTGCTTCAATCAAGAATGGGTTATGCATTCAATCATCGTGCCCTTCCCCAACCTAGTAAAGCGAGGGAACTTATTAATTATATGGTCACCGCTACGAGATCGCCCGGTAAAGACATAAAAAATCACCCACGAATGGTGTCGAAATGGCGATTGAAGCGTCGGAAATAGCCAATGCGCTCATATCTAAAATTGTACGGAACCCACTACCACTACCTTTTCGATAACAAAGCCCTCGACCAAGGGATTAACCCGAAATGAGTGATTCATGCCGCTGGCTGCCCACCTCTTTCGAGCCCAAGTCAAGCAAAGATCTAAGGCTTTCTTTGCTCTTTGCTTGACAGTCGAGTCGGAGTAGCTCTTTTCGAACAATGAAGAAACTGGCTAAGATTCAATTGACCTATATAGCCACCAGTTCAACTAAAGGAAGTCGCTTACGGGCTTAAGGCAGCTAGGGACTCTGGGGCGAGAAGAAGCTTTTCCCGCATTCCTGTTGATGCAAGGAATCGTCTGTTAGAATGAGTCAATCTTCCATTGTGTTTGTGTGAAGTTCGAAAGGGCTTATAGAGAATGAAGGGGAAAAAACACATAAAAGGCTGCACATTCATAGGCTCTTAGATGGCATTCTTGTGAATAGAATAGGCATGAAGCCAATCTCTCCGTGAATAACCAGTGAATGAAATAACCCTTATTTGCCTAGGAGCTCTTGGATAGAAGACTGCTATAGAATCAACTGCTATTGCTATTGAATTCCATGCTAGTCTTAGTGCTACAGAGGCAGTAGCAGTAGCAAGACGCAAGGTTTAGAATCCACTAAGGGTTTTAATGGACGAGGAATAGAAGGTTGAATGGCATTTTGAGTAGGTTTTTAGCCCAATTGAATCAATGGTTAAGATAGCCCAGAGAAGAGGCTGCATGTAAGGGAGGGTGGGCTAGAATCCAAAGATCTATTTGTCTTTATACTTAATCTGAACTGAATGACTAATAGAATAAAAAAGATCCAAAGAGCATGAACCCCCTAGTCATCTTTATTAGATGAACTAAGAAGATTTATTTTGTCGGTTTTTTGGTCTGACTCAAGTGCAATTTCTTGCAATAAACTAGATTCCGATGCTTTTGTTCTCCCGTATAACGATAAAAAACCACAGTTAT
Organism: Ligustrum vulgare; assembly: GCA_963555705.1. Taxonomy (NCBI): domain Eukaryota; kingdom Viridiplantae; phylum Streptophyta; class Magnoliopsida; order Lamiales; family Oleaceae; genus Ligustrum; species Ligustrum vulgare. The sequence goes on from OY743192.1 coordinate 27,508, forward strand.
CAAATGATTAACGGCAGGGAAGACCCCTTTCTGGCCTAGGTAGATCAAATCAATAGGATAGTCTTACTCTTCTCTTCGGATTGAAAGATAGGGGGCCCATTTTCGAGGACTTCAGAGGGGGTCCAGGCGAGTAGAGGATAAGTGTATACTACGACTATGCTGGGGGGGCACATGTAGTCTACTATTGAAAAAATAGGGGCGAGTGGAGTGCATAAGTCAAGCACGGACACGGAACGAGACAAGCTGCTAAAGTCATTCCTCCTTTCCTAATCCTTAAGTTAAGGAAGGGATACTCTATGACAGACACTCTTGCTCCCTGCTATCCTCTCAATTGGTTAGTCAGTAGTAGAATAGATTGCCTGGCAAAGGAAGCCCAATTATCGGCAGAGACATCGCACATTGCAGCAGTCTAACCGCACTTTGACCTTTAAGCTGCTCAGTCAGAAAAATAAAGTATAGCAGCCCTCTCGTACTAGAGTAGACAGCAGCACACGTAACGGGCCGAGCGAAGAGCTCAACGGAGTCAGGCCTTGCCTTCCCCTTGAGTTGAGAACAAAGTAAAAGCAACCCCTTTGCTGATCTCATGTTGCATATAGTAATTGCAGAAACTTCTAACGACCAGTTGATATGTAGTGAGTCCAGATAAGTTACCGAAGCCTGCTTTCCGTGGTAATTCCCGAAGGAAGTAAAACACGAGGTCTAGCGCCCTAGACCGGGGACTCAAAGAAAGCACAACTGGAGGACTAACTAGGTAACAACCCATTCCATACCAAAACGGTGGATTAAGCCCCTCATCATAGAATGATACAGGCTAAACCGGGAGGAGTAGGTAGAGTTAGCTTCCGAAGGAGACAAGACGGCTGCAACTGTGGAATAAAAGGACGGGCTGGTAAGAGCCTTTTTCCACGGAAGGTACCCTTTCTAAAGGTAACTTCCAGCCATGTTCATACTCGACACGACGCCACACCGGATACATATTGATACCTGGTTGGTTGGCGAATAGATGTTGAGATAATGATTTTGTGTCGCGGTAAAACACAGGATTGAGTCAGTGTAAAGTAGCAGCGGATATGCGACAATGACAATCTTTAGCACTCATTAGTCCCAGTCCCGACACTCGACTTTCAGCTTGGAGCGAAAGACAAAGGAAAACAATCGGAAGAGCTCACAAAGACGTGGCCAAATGAGCTACCCGATTCATGAACAGATGCATTCTATACGCCATGATAAGATCTTTCTGGTACGGCAGGTTCCAAGGAAGAAGAAGAGCTCAAGTCTGTCCTATGTCCTATCATCGGGCGGGAAAGCCCGAGCGGCCGGCGAGCGAGTGGTTAGTGGTCAATAGCGCCCTAGTTGATGAATCTTCTATCAGGTTTGATTTCGACCCTGATGAACCTGGCACCTCTCTTCCAGAAAGCAATAAAGCAGAAGCTAAGGAAAAGGCATTTGATGGGATGACTCTATCTATGGGCCTACTCAATTTCAAAGGTTAGTGTGCGTAGAGATGACTTCTGTCAATAGGCAACTGCCACTCTATAATATACGCAACCTCACTCCAGTAGCCGTCGTAGTTGAGGACATAGCTACGAGAGAAAAGAAAGAAGACCTTGCCAATGAATGTCTTTGTCTTTACCTTCAAAAAGCTGAGGCCCAAGTCCAATCCGAATAAGCTGTGAATTGGTTTTCTCTCTTGATCTACGATATTGGACTATCGGGAGTTTGACACAGCCTTTAGGGGGGCATGACAGCAGATAGGGACTACCCGCCTGGCCTCTCCGCCCAAGCCATATTATAACACACACAGGTGAGACAAGATAGCAGACTGAAAGTGAGTTTGGCTGTGATTCACGATGCTTAAGACATGCTAGTCGGACTCGGGAAGGAGAGTACCGGTTCCGAAGGCTTAAGACTAAATTTCTCTGTTAGCAGTTTAGGACGAAAATACCGAGAAAACGCGAAAATGCAAAATTTCCATGTCCGTTTCCGAGTGAAAGATGACTTTAGACGAAAAAGACGGGAAAATCAAACAAATGACCCGGGGAGCGAAGGAAAGAAGAGAAGTAAGGAAAGCATTAAGTAAGTAGAGCGTGAAGGTAGGGCATGAAGGGAAGCCGGCAGGCTTGCGGACCGAACTCTCACTCGAGAAGGGGAATGAAGTTAGCCCTTTTCCTTGGGAATGAACTGGATTTAGTTGCTTGTACTGGGGATTGGCTTAGCAGGAAGATTGGATATGATTCTACTCGAGCGAACCCTGCAATGATTATAAGAGCCCAAGCGAGTCTTCCTTATTTTACTGGAAGTGCTTTAATTTAAGGTGAACTATAAGATAAAGAGTTAAAGAAGAAAACGAATTCGATATTCACAGCTCCCACGATCTCATTCGTTTAAGAACTGAAAAAGCAGGACGAGAATTAGAAGGAAGAAAGATTTAGTAGGTCATAGAGTTTTAAGGAGCTTGGAATGCCAACATGTGCTTCACACTCAAAGAAGTAAAGATGGAGGGTGGGTGGGAAAGGAACAAGCTTCAAAGACGCAAACAGACGAACATTCATAGCTTGGGATTTCCTTGTCGTTGTTCGCCTATCTATCTCGTCAATAGCATGATATCGGTCCTAGTCCCACCTATCCGTAAGAGGACTAGCGCTATGCCTTCCGTCAAACAGCCCATTTTCCTCTATGATCTGGGTCTCAAATCAAGAAAGTGAAGTAGTCTCTCCCCTAGTGGCAAACCTTATGAACCTCTTTTCCTTACTGATTCTAGTAATCTTCTTCCTTTTTTCTAGGGCGGATAGGGGATCGCCATCTGACGTACACAGCCATCAACGTCCGCCTTCTTGTACTGATGCGATTCTAGGGGCCTTAGAATTCTCCTTGTTCTAGGCCTTTCGAAATACGTCCTACCTCCGACGGAATGGCTACCGCCTGGAAGGGAAGCTAGCCGGCTAGCCGCGGAACATAGCGTTCGTCAGTCACTTATGAACCCAGAACAGCGAGGTTCCGAGGTCCGTAAGCTACTCCGCTTGAACTCGACATCGGTGATTTCGAACGTTACCTACGACAATTGAAGAGCAAGGGTATTTTGGCAATGGAAAAAGAAGAGAGAAAGAGAGAGAGATGTAAAACTATTTTCTAAAATTATTTCATTTGCACGAGATAAGGCAAAAAGCCAAAGCAAAAGGAAAGGGGAGAAGACAGAGTTCCCTTAGCCGTGCAGTGAGCGGTACTCCATCCACAGTGCTGTCTACGGATCCTTTCCCGGATTCGGGTTCGTATTAGTCTCCCTAGCGGCTTAGTCACAAGCTCCCTGCCCTATTTTTTTTATAGCTTATAGCAGAAGTAAGGAGTGTGCAAGTCTAGTTGTCACGAGCGAGGATTGGGGGATCACTTTCATCCGCATCTCTTTCTTCGCTAAAGACCTTCTCTTATGCCGGGTCTGGGGGAGGAGGAATAGAATCTGCCTGGAGCGAGCCAGGTCTGGGATCTTTCCCCATAGCCTTCTTTATTCTTTATCGCCTGGTCTTTCTTTCGTATGGGACGTGGGATCCTTCTTTCCGTCATCCATTTACCTTGCTAGCCTAAGGCTTAAGAGTTCTCCCTTCTAACCAAAAGGAAACCAAGGAAAGCAGTCAAGCCGAAACCAGTGCCATCCTCAAATAACCCGATGGCGTACGAATATCTGCTTCGAAAGGACCAAGAGAGTCTTTATTTACGCCATTCTTCGCATCTCGAGAGAAGCAGTCGATTAGTGAACATCCCATCTCATAAGGAAAGCCTTAAGGCTTGGTTGCGGGGGAGAAGGACTAAGGATCAGTCTAATGGGACCTAGAGGAGATAGAAGCTGTAGTTAGTGAGTTGCCTGCCCTCGGGCTAAACTGCTGACTGACGAAATGACTTATTAAGTTAAGAGTAACCTAGAAATCCCTCCAATACCAGCTTCTTCAACACGACTGGGGAAGAGCGTATCGACAAAAGCTCTCATTTTAGGAAAGTAGGTCTTTTTGGCTTCACAATTCTATTATCCTTTCTCTACGCAACCCAGGGCTTTCACCCACCCGAACACGGAATCGAACCTTCACTGCCTTTCCTCGGCTCACTTCCCTTAGAGTGGGGAATCCAGTGAAAGAATAGTAAAAGGACTAAGACCAGTCTATTGCTACTTACGCTGATAAAGAAAGAGTGATTGGTTTTCTTCCCGGCATCACAGCCTATTCCGACAACGCGCCAAGCTCTAAAGGAATCGCCTTTCTTTTCTCTAGCCTTTCGGCTTCCGCTCCTACTTCGTAAGGAAGTTGAGTCCCTTCTTCCTTGGCTACTTACTTTGCTAGCTCTTTCTGTGCTTCGGTTTACCTTGTGACTACGGTGGGAATGCTTGCTTGATTAAGAAGAAGTTCTTCTTTCCAATAAGAAGCTCTGGGTCTCAATCAATAGAAAGTCTAGTATGCCCTCTCTCTTGTCGACTGGGAACTCTTTTTCAGCTCTGAACTCTGCTTTCGAGATGGGAATGATTGAAAAAAGTGGAATTACTCTTTCTTAGAGACTCGGAACTCATCAGGGTTTCAGCTCTCTTTTCTCAAGCTTGATTCGCAATAGCTAGAAGCATTGGTAACCCAGAGTTCCTTCAGTACAGGAGAGAGAGTGGATTAGCAATTCTTTACAGATTAGAGGAGACTAAGGAAGAAGGCAGAAAAGAAATGGATCTTGCCGATTCGGAACGAATTGAATGCGAATGGTATTTGTCTTTTCGCAGCATCCGCGGCTGAACATGAAGGCTAGCTACTAGCGCTAACGCATCTCGTTGTGAATGATATTTCCTTTACTACTCCGGCTCTAAATCCATGCCCAATACTCGAGAAATCCCTTCATTCTACCTGCATTTTTCTATCCTTTAGCCCACGGGCCATAGGGAAATGAATTCGTTGGTCTTCTTCTAGTGTGATTTCAATCAAGGTTCCAGACTTAAACATGACATTAGAAGGGACAAATCCTTATTCATAAGTTAGAGATTTCCAAGCGGAACAACAGTGCTTTTTAGGGACAAACTAAGTGCTTAGGGCCGGACTATTGCACGAATCCATCGTATTTAAGGGATAAGACTTAGAACTCTTAGAAAGAAGGATTACGGGCTTACTACTTCCAGAACTGGCACTGGCTTACTTACTGGCTACACAGACAGGGAAGGATTCTTTTTAAGAAATCCCCGATTGGATAAGACAGAGCGGGGGCACCTCTGTTGGTATCTTATATAAGATTAAGGCCGCTTTTCGGAGTGATCTGTAACTCGAAAAATCATAAACTGATACTGTGCGGCCATACAATATACTATAAATTCTCGTTGTTGGGGGAAGTGAATCAACAAATGCATGCAAGGAGCGATACCGAAGGGAGGGAGAGGAGGTTTGAAGATGCTCGACCAATAAGTAACTAAACCGGTGTCGACTACCGTTGACTGCTTCTTTTAGGGCTATTACTCCTAAGCCGAAGCGCTGGACTGCACTCGAGAATGCTTCTTCTATTGAAAGACGAAGTCCGAGCATAGTTAAACTAGCCCAAATCGATGTGGTCTAAAAGTACCCAGTCGATAGGATTCCATTCCCAAGAAGGCCGAATAGACTGAGATTAGTCCTTCTCCCCTGCCAAGGGTTAAAAGGCGGAGAACCATTAGGAATTTCATTCCCCTCCGACGCCTAGAAGACAAAGAACGGGGAAAGTCAAGCCTGACTTCCGATTCCTTCCATCAATTCCTTCCCAGAAGAGGACGCTGTGAACAAAATGGGATTGATCATAGAAGGAGCTGCAATTGAATCAAATAGGTTCTTTGCAAGTTCAGAAGAAAGAATAAGTTGTGATAGAATAAGTTCTTACAGAATAGCTAACTGTTCAATTAGGAGCTCTTGAATAAGCGGTCTTAGAGTGATCGTAGCAGCTGCTTGGCTCTTTCCTGTGCTTTTTTTTTGCCTTTCTAACTCCTCCTGCCAAAGGTGCGATGGGTTCGGGTGGCCTAACGAGATTAGCATAGCAGGTCTTTTTCATATGAACGGGAAAGAAGAGGCTGGGCTTAGGAGTACTTAAGAGCAAAAACCAAGCTGCGATAGAAGTTAGGAGCTCGACTTTCTCCTATTTTTCTTTTTCTTCGGGTTGATTTGATCAGGAAGGAAGGGATTTCTCGTAACAATAGGAGACAGACAGATCAGATATAGAGCACTAACACAGTCAATCCAGGGTGAATCTCATTGTGCATCTACTTCCGCTCATCGAAAGTCTACCTCCGACTGAATCAATATCTCGTTTTCCTTTTGCTGCCACGGAGAGTGATGTTCCGCCTCTTTCTTAAACAGCTCTCGCTCATTCATTTCACTGAACCTGAACCCTTCCACCAAGAAGACAAGCGGAGCGATCAGTGTGATTAAGCGAGCTATCATGCTTTTTCTGGCTTCTGGCCTATACAGATCAGGTTGTTTTGTTTGGAGGGCGATCAGTGGGATCCCGTTTTCTTTGTCTGTTAAGCCTTACAGCTATGGGTTTGATTCTTTTGTCGAATCCGAGTTCTTCATGCCATGAAGACCAGCCAAGCCGAACTAAAGCTACACAACCCGTTTTTCCCGTTCAACCCTTCTCGTCCTGACTTTGCTTTCAAAGGACCTCATCTGTATCCTTCCCAGCGACCCTACTTGTGTTGACCAGCTAAGCAGATGTGATTCTGTCTCTTCCTTTCCGATTATCACTGACATTAAGTTTGACTCTCTCTTAAAAGCGATACCACCTAATGAAAGAAAGGAAAGCATTCCAATAGCAGCTGAGTCAACCAAAGCAAGAACAGCGCCTTCGCCTGTTGATTAGGACTTTCTCCGGCTACGGCTACAGAGCCATCTAAATGCTACTTTGCGTAAGACTTTTCATTCGATTTTCACTACTTCGAATTTCGCTACTCCGGACTCCTGGTTAGGAGTCACCTTGAGCCCGCCCCAAAAGAATGGAATCCGGAAGTCCGGAACTCCCTTTACAGAAGACTTCGAGTCAGTAGCTACCTTTTTCAAAAGAGTAAGAACTTATAGTCATCGTCCCTTTCGACTGGCATTATCACACCGCCATCAACAAATGAAATAGCAGCTCCTAGCCCGATTCCAAGACCTGGACCAGTTTCAGGTTTGAAAGCTGCCCTTATTCCATTCATTCCATGAACAGCTCAATCGATGGGACTTGCTTTCCTTCCTAAAGGAAGTTACCCGGAGCCGGTAGAAATGACTGACTTAAGATAGAGCCCCTAACAGAGTCCATTCTCCGAATAGTAAGACGGTCAAGCCAAAGATCTGATTCACTAGCAAAGGAAAGCAGCAGCCTTGATCAACTATAGGAAAGTACCAGTTTTACACAGTGACAAGCACTTCGCCCGAAAGCATTGATTGAGGGTCTCCTCTTTCTTTTTCACAGCTGCCCATGAGTTCAACAAAAGCGGAAGCGATCCTTCTAGAAGATAGGACAGTTTGACCACGTCGAACTAAGCCTGCCTTCTTTTTATACCGTTCGTGCCCCATACCCTTTAGAAAATCGGAGAAAGGCGGGAGAGACTACTTTATTTATTTATTCCATTCCGACTCCCCTGTTGCCTTTTGCTGCTCCACAATGCTCTCTCCAAAACGAAACCATTTCTACAGCAACTGAAAGGAGGAAACGAAGAAGATCTAATCCCTCGAGCGTCGGTTTGAGAAGTTCAGCACAGTGGTTATCCAGGCAGGGTTTGCTCGGAGTGATCATGATTCCACCATGTTCGTATCAGTTTATCCTCGAGGACGTGCTATTCTCTTGTTCTATGTTGATGATATGAAACTAACTGGTGATTACTCCGTTACCATATCGCTGATCAAGTGTCGCCTTCCACAATTATTTGCTATGAAGGACGAAGTTCCACCTACTAGGGGTGCTCAAAGGCTAGGAAGAAGCATTTGAAGAAAAGACCTCTACAAAGCAGACTAGCCTCGCCTGTCAGCTGCCGGATTGGAAGAAGTCCTTACCTCTAAAGGTTGGAATATCTTTAGTGACCGCTAGCCTATTTATTATATTAGTAGAAGGAAGTCCCCATCTCACTTGTCACAGCAGTTGACTGATTGATTCGCACATCAGTAGCCATCGCCCGGTGAAGCCTAGATTAAGCCGATGAGTAGCTGGACGAAGATCGATTCTCTCGCAAGATCTCTTTAGAAGACTCACGTGTGCGAAACCCTCTACTTGACTTTGTCGATGGCTTGGGGATTGAGTTTGCTTGCTGCTTGCCCGGATGTTGGAGATGATGACCCAAACTGGGTGTTTAGCTGATTGGAATCGTCAACTTCGACCTGTGGAAAGAATAGATTATCTGCCCTTTTTAACGATATTTCGACTTTCAGGCATTTCAATTGCTCCCCGTAGGAAGAACTCGCCATAAAACGTCTTAAACAAGCCTAGGAAGAACCTACCTTTTCTCTATCCAGAATCCCCTTACTTATATTCTTCCTTACTCATTGCTTGCTTGCTCCGGAACGATTATTGAGCCAGGCTGCTTTCAAGGGGGAGGTCTGACTCCTTGAAAGTCTTCCTGACAAAGCTGCCCTTGGTTGACACAGTCCTACGATCACCTCCGCACTAATCTTAAGGGACTGGCTTGAAGAGAAGAGTTTCCTCTATCCATTACCACCGAAACGGAGACTAGAGATAGGAAATGAATCAATACCTTTCTTACTGGTAATGGGACTGGAACTGATCCCTCCTTGCTTCGGAACCGCCCATTCAGGAGTTGTTCTTCGACCTGCAGCAAACCAAGCCCTAGCCCGGCCCGGTAACTAAGCTTGATCTTTCTGTCTTACTGAAACAAGACCATGCTCGTGGCGCTTGTTTTAATCCATATAGAGCTGCCTTAAACAAAGACAGAAGGGGCTTAGCGGCTTCAGAATCCTGCATTCCAAACCCCTATCTCTTGATTGATCTGATCAGACGCTTGCTTTTTCCCAGTCAAGATAGTACCCTTTACAGCTCTGTAAGTACAGTCACAAGTACAGCACTTGCAATAGCTTTTTCCAGTACAATGAGTCAGATGTTAATCTTTATGTAGAATTCCTATTAATTAGGTCTTGTCAGAGCCTTTAATTGTGTAATTTATTCCTTCCCTTATTAGGATAGACAGATTGATAGATTGATTTAGTTCTATAATTAGACTTAGTTTGTAATTATATATAGTTTTGTATTATTCATCAATTAGAACACACACAGAAAATCTTTTTTTTCTTCTCTCGTTTACATGGTATCAGAGCTAGGGTTTTCAAAACCCAGCAACTACCTACAATGGAGGCTATGAGTTCGAACAATAACTCAACCCTCCAACTCACGGTAGAAAAATTAGATGGAAAAAACTTCAGAGAATGGGCTCAATCAATCAAATTAGTCATCGATGGAAAGGGGAAATTGGGTTACCTCACTGGAGAAACGAAGGAGCCACCATCCACCGATCCAACTCAAGGAAAAAAATGGAAGTCAGAGAACTCCATGGTGATGGCGTGGCTAGTAAACTCCATGCAACCCGCGATTGGTAAAACCTACTTGTTCCTTCCAACAGCAAAAGATGTCTGGGATGCCGTTCGAGAGACATACTCCGACATGGAAAATTCTGCGCAAATCTTCGAAATTCAGACTCGTCTCTGGCAGATGAAGCAAGGCGAACGAGAGGTCACAGAGTATTACATCGAGATGAAGTCTCTATGGCAGGAACTCGATCTGAGTTTCGGAGAAACATGGGAATGCTCCGGCGACAGCGTCAAATACAAGAAGAGGCTTGAAGATGAAAGGGTTTTTGAGTTCTTGGCAGGCTTGAATCGTGTTCTAGATGACGTTAGAGGAAGAATCTTGGGTCGAAAACCCTTGCCCTCCACTCGCGAGGTGTTCGCGGAGGTCCGCCGTGAGGAGCTAAGGCGGAAGGTGATGATGGATGATAGCGGGGGTCCAGAATCGTCTGCGTTGATAATGAAGAAGCCAGGAATTGGGCCAGCAAGTACTGGGCCTCCTTATTCGAATGGGCCTAGTAATGTGAATGGGCCATTTAGTTCTTGGGCAAAAGCAAATAATGGACTCAATCAAGGCCAGCAAAGAAAAAGGCCTTGGTGTGATCATTGTCACAAGCCCGGACATAAAATTGATGGTTGTTGGGACTTGCATGGAAAACCACCTGATTGGAAACCGAAACAAAATAGAAATCGAGCCTATCAAGCTACAGTTAATGACCAGTCAAGCACGCCATTCAGTAAAGATCAGATGGATCAATTGTACAAAATGCTTTCCAACTTTCAAACATCTAGCCAACCATCAGAGGGTCTACCATCAGGTTCTCTAGTCCACAAAGGTAATTTTTAAAAGGCATTAAATACTATTTCTCAAACAAAAAATCCTTGGATAGTTGACTCCGGAGCACATGTTCCAAACCTATCTTGCAATTTATTGTCTATTAGCCAGTTAACAAATAATTAGAATTGTTCTGCTCATTTTTATCCCACTTATTGTGTCTTTCAGGACCTATCATCGGGGAAGACGATTGGCAGTGCTAAGGAGTACGAGGGACTCTATTATCTCGACCAGGTCATTTCGAATAGACAACCCCAAACTGCAATGTGTGATTCTGCTCCTACCTCTCGGGAAAATGAAATTTTGTTGTGGCACTTTAGTCCTAGTTTTCAATATTTAAAACTCTTGTTTCCTTCAATCTGTTCGAATAAAAGTAATGTTAACCTTCAGTGTGAAATGTGTCAATTTGCTAAACACCAGCGCACTTCTTTTCCACAATCAAAATATCAACCATCCAAACCATTTAGCATAATCCACAGTGATTTATGGGGTCCATCTCGTGTACTCACTCGCAACCACAAAAAATGGTTTGTCACATTTATCGACGACCATACTCGGGTTTGTTGGGTTTACCTCTTGAAAGAAAAAACTGAAGTTCGTAATGTGTTTCAAAATTTCCACTCTATGATACAAACCCAATTTCAAACTCAAATTCAAGTCTTGCGTAGTGACAATGGTACTGAATACTTTAACTCTATTCTGGGGGATTATTTGAGAACAAAGGGAATAATCCACCAAAGTTCATGTCCCAACACCCCACAACAAAATGGGATAGCCGAACGCAAAAATAGACATCTACTTGAAGTAGCACGGGCTCTAATGTTCACTACCAATATGCCAAAACTCTTCTGGGGGGATGCTATACTCACATCTACATATCTCATCAATCGAATGCCCAGTAGAATCCTCTCATATAAAACACCCCTCCAGACTTTACAAAATTGGTTTCCTACCTCTCGTATTCACTCTTCTCTACAACCTAAAGTGTTTGGCTGTACCACTTTTGTTCATAATCACTCTCAAAATCTAAGTAAATTGGACCCTCGGGCTCTCAAATGCATCTTCATTGGATACTCTCCTACCCAGAAAGGCTACCAATGCTATGATCCGTCCACAAAAAAGGTGTACTCTAGTCTTGATGTCACCTTTTTCGAAAACAAACCCTTCTACCAAAAAACTGCTCTTCAGGGGGAGATTCTTAATGAAGATCGTTTCGTGAATTTGGAACTTTCCACTCCAGAATCCACTCCTTCTCACTCAGGGGGAGATGAAGAAACACAAACTTAAAAAGAGATTCTTGTCTATTCGAGAAGGCCGAAGTCAAAGCATAAAGAGAATCTCGCACCCGAGGTACCAAGAGAGTCGGACCCGATGATAGCTCCAACCTAGTAAAGCAAAACCAGCTGAAGGAAGGGCTTCTTAGCTTACGAGCTTGCATTCATTAGGCCGCGCGCGGGATGGGGAGACAAAAGAAATGGGCATCGCCAGGCTGGGAGAATAAGAAAGAGCTTTGATATGGTGGAGGTGGCTGACTCGCCTCTCCGGGAATGTTCGAGATGGGACCTGGGAGAAAGAGATGCCTTGGTACCTGATGAACCAACCTAATTGGTTAGCGGAATAAGGGACTGGTCTTATAAATGCATCTCGAAGGCGATGCATTAGCTGGTTACGGTTCAAGTGCGGCGGCTTTGACCAAAGAGAAATCCTTGTTCTTGTTCTGGTACCGGTACTCTCAGTAAGCGTATTGATTGAGGTCTAGGCACAGTTGACTTCTAGGAAAGCTCATTGCTTCCAGTCTTTCGGGCCAAGCGACAGGTCAGTAGCGAGGGTAAGGTTACAGTTCAAGCTAAAGCGCTAAGGCTGTTTGATCTATCTTCCTGCGGGCTGCCACTCTTCCTCAACTCTGCCTTTCTTTGGGTAGACCCGGGCTGCCACTGCCCTTGCTATAGATCCCTTCTCGCCTTTACTGAATAGCCTTGCTAAGGAATAGCCCTATCTACTCCACACCGAACACAAACCCAATCTGAATCTTGAGATTTAACTTTGCGTGAAATCTGCATTCGCTTTCCTCCCCCGGGTCACCAACCTTGTGCTTCCCTCTCTCTCCTTAACAGTCGATCCCCTCTGGGTCCTTAACAGTCGAGTCAGCTCTCGCTTCCCTTCCTCCAATCGGTCAGGAGAAGAGCAGATGGGTAAAAGTGGTTACTAAAGGAAATATGATCCCTTTACTTTTAGGGCATGTTTACATATATGGCAGCTAGATATGACAGCTCAACATTCACTAAACTAATTCAAACTAATTAGGGCTATCTGAACGGCTTCCAATTAAATAAACGTTTCAATCAGTATCAGGCCTGGTCACTCTCCTGCTTGCCACCAGTTTGGTTGCTAGTTCTTTGGACTTATGAATGAGGACAGCTGCTCGCCAATCAGGCAGTCAGATATGCCATATGTCTCTCTCGAGGCAGGCTTCTCCAAAATAATTCATGAAGAAAGAAGTCAAGCCCAAGCCCCCGGCAGATATATATGATTCTGCCGACCACGACCCATGCTTTTGGTTTATCTTGGATCTAGATCGAGGTCCGGGCAACCACAACGAGCAACCCAACCTACCTATCTGAAATCGTCCCTGTCAGATGCAGCGAATGCGGCTAAAGTAGCCAAAGTTGTATGAATAGCGAATCGAGGATCTGGTGAGAAGTATGCCAGAGGAAGGTTGAAGACTGCAGAGCCAAGGACAAGGTCGAAGACAGAAGGGAAGTAGGGTTACCAAAGCCGAGGACAACAACGCAAGGCGTATCCAAGCCGTAAGGCTATAGAACACAAGGCTAGTTAAAGACAAGGCCAGAGTCGAAGACTGGAGAGAAGCAAGGATCGGTGCGTGATTTACTGTGCAGTGCATAATGAGAGTACTATCCTCCAACTTGGGGCATCGCCTGTATCTGCAGCTGCTGCTTTAGAAACAATCGCTCTCGCGATTGGGTCGTGTTCATTCGTTCCAGCTTGTCGTCTACGGATTTAGTAGAATTGGAACTTACGGAATAAAGCGATCCCTGATTGCGTTCGTGGGATTGGTCTGGTTTCAGAGCATTGCTAAGTTTAGCCATCCTCCTCTGTCTTCACTTGCCTCCGTCCGTTCTCTTGGAATTGAGATCGGGATCGGGAGCAGATCGCCTGTATCTTCCGTCACGTTGCCATCGGCTTTCGCTGTGTTTATTAAGAGATAGGGAGATTCCACAACATGATTTGATTGAGGAATAGTACTTCGTATTGCTCTTGCTGGTTGTGAGTAGTTGTCCCCATCATCATATCGGTGGAATGCTGACGCTTATGTCTATATAAATATGGAATAAGCCACTGCCCCTTTCGGGACGGTTCGAGGTTTAGGGGACTTACCGCGGAAAGTCGGGATAGGAAAAGAAAAACGGATACCAATTTATTAAGCGATGGGTGAATTCACATACCGAATAGTAGTAAGCGGAAAAGGACTAACGAATTTGCAGCCCTCTTGCTCCTTGCTTTCATCAAACCATGCCTCACGTCGAAAAGAAGAGTAAAAAGCTCTTCCATTGAGATGCACTTCGCTCAGAGGGCCTTTACTGTCTTTTTTGCTCCTGATCTACGACCACCCTCACCTGAACATTTAATATCCGGTATTTCATATCCCCGAACCACAAATCACATAATAGTCGAAGGGCCTTTTAGACTCATGGCCGGTAACTTCGGGTCCCCAACATGAATTCTTTTAAAGCCCTCTGATTCACCGGCCCAAAAGAGAATATAATTAATTGGGGGTCATAAGCTGCTTTAGGTTGGTCAACTACGGCTTAGTATAACTCTTTCTTTAACAGCCGAGCCCCTTTGGAACTATCCTCTCTCTCTATGGGATCAACTCGTGTATCCATCTGAGAATGCTACAACGAGGAGGCACTGCTTGAGATCTGCTACTTTAGAGCTCAACTATATCACCAAGGAATGCTACAACCTTGCCTTACGCTTTGCGTGAAAAAGAGGTACCAAAACGGACTAACAAGTTGTCACATCACCATATTTTTGATTGAATCCAGATTGACAAGTCGCCGAAGCCTTAGAATTTCAACTGGACTTCCGAGTGACGTAAACGCTCCTCATGTTATCACTTTAGAGAAAATAAACCAGAATGTGGTCTCGAGTTGAGCGAGGGTAGCATCTAGCCCCTCTGCTGTTTAGTTCGAATACAAAATGTTTGGGCTCCCTAACAAGAAATCGAAAAGTACAAGTAGGTGAGTCCCCTAAAACTATATTGGATATGATGAGGTCGGAGCCTGTGCCAGTCCAGAGTAGGGAAATGCTTAACTTAATCCCACATAGAAAGAAACAGTAGAAAGAGAAACAGTTGTGCTGGTACTTTGCCTTGCATCTAGTAAGGCTTGTTCATTTGCAAAACTGCCTGTTGCTGCCCCCAGATGGCGCATTGCTAGTATTGTTATTCAGAACCCCTGGCTTTGTTTAACAAGATAAGTAACATGCTTGGTGCCTCATTCTTAAAAAAAACACGTAGAACCATCAAACCATCGACCTTTTCCTCGTTCTCCGATGAGAAGTTGAGGTACTTTCGCCAACTACCCAAGTCCGTGGAAGAGGGGCCCTGTGGGGCTCTTTGGGAAGGCCCCGCTTGCTCCACTACCCCAGTTGGTTGACTGGTAGCCTCATCTCCTTGCGGTTGCCCCCCCTGGTTTGGGGCCGAAGATGATACCTCTGGATAAAGCCTTTTTTGAATCCATCAACCCCTAAGCAGCAAGCAGAGGATGTGGAGGGGAGGTATTAGAACTACTAGTCGGTCAGTCCGGCAAGCCAGCTAGGAGATATCATAAGTCGAACTCCTACTTTTTAGTCGCCCAAGCAAGCCAACCCCCAAGCCATACAGAGGAATGAGTAAGCGAAGGAGTATTCGTTTACCTCTCCTTATCGGTCGAGCCTCTTTCAGAACGGAGATATGAGTACTTCGACTTCTGTTGCCCCATCCTCAAAGACTCAGAGCCCTCGGAACGGAAAAGGAAGTGGTGAACAAGTAATAGGAAGGGGCGTGGCATGGCCCACCAAGCTGACGTGAACCGGGCCCAGATTGACATGTTAACCACTGAGAAGGTTAGTTACTCCCGTTGCTCATCATGGAATGAATTCACTTCGGCTTACTTTCATCTTACCAAATCCCTCTTTAACATGATGTAGGTAGAGTGGCGCCCATGGGAGGATTCCTTCCATTGGCATAAAGATTGCGTGGTCTCGGCCATAGAGCATTTTGCAGGACGAGCTTGCCTCAGTAAGTCAGAGTCGCTCCCCATCAATCCCTATTTCATTTCATTTCTTTCTATTCGGTTTGGAAGTTACTTTACTAATGCTTTGATTTATATTATAAGATAAGATTGCCACCATAGCGGGGGTATCACGCTCAATAGAACCATACTTTGCTATGTCAATAGGAAAGAGAAAGAAAGAGGACAGCAAGAGGAGGCCTTGTTATATAATATATTTCGGAAATCGAATCATCATGCACTTTAGGCCCTTCTGAAAGCCATGACGCAGGGTCGCACGAGTAGCGAAAGACTGAGCTCGCTCATGTTTTCATGCTTCACAGCAACCCAGGCTAGGAAGCTTTAAAGCCATATCATATGGATTGGAAAACTCCGATAAAAAAACCAAACCGGGAAGGCTTGAATGGATGGCTTCCAAGGCCAGGGCTCGCTCCTGCACAATTGACCTGCTTCGTACCAGCTAGTATCTTACTTACTTAATGCACTCACAAGCGTTCGCATCGCTGCCCCAGCTTCGTGTTAAGGGCACAACGGAAAGAACTACTTACTCTATTGACGTAATATTCATTCATAGTGGCCAGGCGGGCCGTTCCATTATCAGGCTTAAACCACAGTGTTTGAAGGAAAGAAAACAACTCCTCCCTGTGAGACTAAGGATCTACATCCCAACGACGTTCCCGCGAAGAGAAAATCAAACTCTTTTGAAATGGGAAGAAAACCCAATGGATTGCGGTGGTTTCATAAGGCACTCACCCCTATTTGAGAGGGTGCACCTAAGGAAGGAAGTAGCCCCTACTTATTCTTTTTAAACTGCGCAACTAGCGAAGGAGGACTTCGCCCTTTTTGAGAAGCTAAGTAAGAAAAGGGATCGCAAAGATCAATTACCAAGCAAGGGAAAGCAAACGCTACCAGTGTTGCGAGGAAAACCCCCGGGATTCCATGGGAAATTGAAAACTCTTAGATAGGAACGTTCAGCGATTGAATTACCTTCAGTAAATCTAACCAGCTAAGCTACCTAAATAACCTTTCTAATTAAGAAAGGGCAGTTCTGTCGATTCCCAATCTCGAAACTGAGAGTGCGAAGTCACAAGCTGATGAGCTATATGTGAAGTTAAAAAACCCAGTTAAGAAAGGAAAGATATAGCTATCAAGCTGAAACTGGAACTCGAGCCGAAAATGTAAGGAAAGGTCCCGGCTGCCAACCACGCTTCGCTGTATTGCAAAATCGGGAAGTGAAGTGAGGGAGGGGCTTTCACTCACGGAGTTGCGACTCCTACGGGACTCTATATGGATAGGTTCGTAGAGCCAGCTACCCATTTGACAGCCACTCAGACCATCTAACGACACGGTAGGACAAGCCGAGTGCAGGGAGGTGTGGTTCTTTTCATAAATTTTTCCTGGAGTTGCTACTCCCTTCATTCTGCGGTTTTGAGTTCCCTATCTCTTTAAATTAAAGGTTAGGAGCGATGAGGACTTTAGTGTTTAGCATGGAGCATGTACGTCTATCAAATTTCAATGAAGTTCAAATTGATCGGATTCGTACTTTCTATGGTGACAACGCGGATTGCATGTTTGAAAGATTAATGAAGCATGGATAGAGGTATCATCTCCGATATCTGCATTGATATGCAACTGCATGCTTGGACTACTCTCGCCCCTACTCTCTAAAGCTTGGTGCTCTTGCTCTAGTATTTCTTGCCTTAAAGGGACACGCCAAGGCAGTAACGGTATGAGATTCGAGCTAGCAGGACGAAAGAATAAAGAAGACTTCTGGCCGGGAAGGGAACTAAGCAAGAAAGAGTTGACCGTTGACAGGGAAAGACAAGACAGGCAGCTCTAGATGGAATAAAAGTAGAGAACCGTATTCGTGGATAGACCAAGCAAGGGATACTGAAATCGATTACAGATGCGAGAGTTGCAAGAGATTCCAGGAGGCCGGGAAGAGAGATTTACTAATTAATTGGTAGACAGATAGATATTCTCGGAAATACAGCTCTATAGAAAAGAAATTAGGTGCACCTATTTAATGCTTATTATTATTTCATACTTATAAGTTTCTTATATACGCTAGTGCTCCACCTAAGGGCTCAGGCCTAGGGGTGGTAGTAGCTAACAGAAGTATGCCTTCGGGTCCCTCTCTGCCTCGGTAAGAGAAAGAAAAGGAAAGAGAGTCATTCCTATAACTAACTGAAATCGATTCATGATGGCGACTCCTACTTCTTGTGTCTTAACTATCGCTTACGGATATGCTTAACCCAGGCGTTTTGTATTTCCTTTTTGCTTAATGCTTGCTCCCAATTGAGACTCTATTTCTGATAGAATTCCCGGTCCACTCTGCTGTAAAAGCCGGCATTTATGGCACTGCTGCCACCAAGAATACGTCCTCTAGCGTTGGAGACCTCATCCTCGGATGTGAAGGCTTGGGCAGGGGAGTCAAATGTATCAGTTTTGCGATTTGAGGCCTACCAGTCTTGATACATGTTGCTGTGAGTAACCATAGAAGAACTACACGAAGCCCACATCACCACATGTCAAGCATTAACTTCAACATTATCATCACAAGAGGAGATGAGCAACAATATACATTGTCTTTCAGTCATTTCAGTGGATATTCACCCCTCCTACATAGTTGCAATTCGTAAATGTCTATTAGAGGTGCCCACAGAAATTCCACCCCTTCCCCAGTGGTGTCCGAAATCAAATGTCATTTTACGTCCAAAGTCAGACCATGTAAAGTATGATTGGTAGTTTGAAGCCACCAACTAGTAAGATGCTGCATTTCTCTTCTGCTGCTTACAGTGATGTGGCATACTTGTATACTAGTGTTCTATGGGGCTACCCAGAATCTATAGTGGCATGTGATATATGTGAAATATGGTCTCACAGTCGCTGCAAGTGGCATTGAGAATACTGAAGCTCTGCCACCACTGTTTGTTTGTTCACACAGGGCGATTGCGGGGGCGTTTGCTTCGCAAGGTAGTTAGGTTTTTCACCATAATAATTGTGCCTATCATCCATGCCCCCTGCCCTATCCATGTTTTCCCGGATCTGTCCCGAACTTCTCCTTATCAACTCGAAATATCATAAGAGAAGAAGAAAAAGCTTCTGGTTTACTGGCTTTCTTCATTCAAGTCAGATAGTTGATCGAGAAACCACCGGGATGAGTCAGTACTCCAGCCTCAGTGATTTCTAGGTTATAATCTCTTTCACACTTTTTTTTAAGAATAAATTGCCTATGAACACTCTTTTGATTACGCCCCGCCAGGGTAAAATGGCAACCCGCCAAGGTATAATGGCATCCAGATGTCTTGGACTTTATAGAACTATAAAATTAAGGAACAAGCTAGGCATCGAGGATAGATTTTTCTTCTTTTGCTGATAATAAAAAGAATCTTGATAAAAAGTCATCTAATGTGAATCTATATCACAATGAAGTTGTCAAATTGTTAGAAGAATGTAAATAAAAAAAAAATGGAAAGATCTTTTCCTCTTTGGCTTGGTGGTTCTGCTTCTAGAAGTCATCACCCGCGTTTTCGGGATTGAAGGGGATTCTTTTCTAAAGGATCTACTTTCCCCTCAAATCGTCGAGTGCGCAAGCAAGGGGAAGGAACCTCTTGCAGAGCACGTAGACCTTGAATTGCGACTGGGTCCTCCCGCGGCTCCAAGCCCCATTTCCGACCCAGCTCTTGGCTTGCAAGAAGGGGAATATTTTCACAATGAAACCCTCAGTCGCGGTTTCCTTTCGACCCTTATCCAGGATCTGAAAGACCTTTACGCTAAGACGGCTTCCTCCTCAGTTTCACCCAGTGACTCCCAGTGGAAGAAGGCCATCCTTCAACTTACTAAGGATAAGGGGTCTTCTTATGCGAAATATGTATCTATTTATTATAAACGATTTACAGAATCGGGGTGCTGAAAGCGATAGCTTCAAGGAAATTCTGAAGATTCTTTTTAGTTAGTGTTGGTTAATTAAAGTCAGGGTCGTTAGAATGATCTCTTTTTTTTAATGATTGCATCTTTTTCCCATGCTTTCCGTTGGAAAACTACCAACAAAAGTTCTCTATACTTCTTCACTACTCCTACAGGCTTGACGGAGCTGTCTGGAGGGAATAATTTCTTCTTAATCAATCATGCCTCAACTAGATAAATTCACTTATTTCACACAATTCTTCTGGTCATGCCTTTTACTCTTTACTTTCTATATTGCCATATGCAATGATGGAGATGGAGTACTTGGGATCAGCAGAATTCTAAAACTACGGAACCAACTGGTTTCACACCGGGAGAACAACATCCGGAGCAACGACCCCAACAGTTTGGAAGATATCTTGAAAAAA
>OY743192.1:50000-118098 GCA_963555705.1 Ligustrum vulgare
AGGAGAGGGATGAAGATGAAATAGATGAAGACGAGATTTCTTTCTTTTTACGTTACGATATGTCTCTGGGTTGCCCTAAATAGAGGGATTCTTTTCTAGCCTAGTTCTTCCACATAAATACCATATGATAGAAAGAAATACCGAGATTTACCTGTGTTAAGGATAGTGCACTAGAATCAATAGAATCTGAATCCGATGTGCAATAAGATAGTAATCG
This sequence comes from Ligustrum vulgare, assembly GCA_963555705.1. Lineage (NCBI taxonomy): Eukaryota > Viridiplantae > Streptophyta > Magnoliopsida > Lamiales > Oleaceae > Ligustrum > Ligustrum vulgare. Next base: position 50,218 of record OY743192.1, read on the forward strand.
AATTAGCTCTATGATATGCAATGGGTTCAATTGAGTTAATGCTTTGACTCCTAGTTGTACTAGAATACCATATTAGAAGAATAAAATCAAATATATGATATAATAAAGAAAGTTCAGAGTTCAGATGGAATGCTTGTTATCAGTGCATTAGATGTCCTAGTTGTCCAGTACCAATCCGCTTTCAAGGTTCAGTGTGCCTGTGCCTTCGTTCAGTCATTCATCCAGTCTCTTGCAAGTGCTATCGAATGGGATGTGAACGAATAGCCTCTTATCGAATCCCCTGTGAGTGAGGGTACTCCTTATTATATTATAGAGATCGTTCTTAGGATAGCCTATGGCTATAAGAGGTACTTTCTTATTCATACTATCGGTCAGTGCGAGTGTGAGTACGAAGCAAAGGTGCCAAGCTGAAGGTTGAAAGTCTTGAATCCGCTCTTACTGGTCTCATATCCGCTGCTCGAGTGAAAGTGGGAATGCCTGTCTCCTGTCTCTGGCCATGGAAGGATCTTTCTCTCTAACTAGAAAGATCGTAGGAGAAGAAAGAAAGTAGCGTAGAAAAGAGAGCTTTCCCTCTTCCTTCGGGTGTACTAAGACTATTTCTTTCATATAATATTCCTTCTCCCCTCGAGTCAGGAGCTAGCTTTCAATCTCCCACTCCTACTGCTACTACTCCTGATACAATCTTGCTTGGCTTACTTGCTTGATTGATTGAGTTTTCCCGTTGGACAGCTACTATGAATAAAAGGATTGTCTCTATTGAACCTAGCCTTACTAAATATCGTATGATAAAGAAATTGATCTCTCTCTGAACTAGAAAGCATAAACCAAAGGCAAGAGTGAAATCTAAAAAGTTTATCAAACCCTGTAGGGATAGGGGGTGGTGAGATAGAGCAGGAAACGGTTACCAAGTTCCGTTAGCCGTGTAGTTAGCAAGCGGTACTCGGGGAACAGGCTTAGTCAGAGATTCAAAGAGTTGGGTTAGCGATCCTCCTTAACTGAGTCGGGAAAGGGATAGATAAACAGAGTCGGGGTCATAGTACTCTCAGAACCGAGCCGGTTTAGTTACACCCCACCTTTATCCTTAGTCTTTTAGCTGATAGAAAGAGTTTCAAAGATAGACGTGTCACATAATCACACAAATAAGGAAATAAAGTGAGTGAAGGAGTGACTCTCGGGGATAGGCACGACTGAACAGACTCAAATGCATAAGTATACTTGTATCGAGGAGTTCCTATTTAAAGACAATAAGCCGTCAACAGTGCCGTCTAGCGCCTTTTAGGCTTAGAAAGTCCCTCGTCCTAGAGCTGATAGAAGTACTAAAAGAGTATTTGGACTTAGTCAATTCGCCGATTCGGGTTTTTAATGGACGTGTCACGCCTTGAACGCATGAAGAAAGCTGTCAAGCATTGAATGAAGGAAGGTTTGAAGGAGGCAGGCGGGCTCGGGTTAGTCCCGGCTGTGTTGCTTGATGAAAGAAGCGGATCTGGGTGGTTCAGCTGGACTCGTTGTACCAGTTTCTTCCGTATATTGTACCTGTCTCTTCCTTATTCGGATTCGGATGAAGGTGAGTGGCAAAGTCTGGTTCCACTAAGGAGTAGGTCGTCCTATCTGATGGAGAGGGCTCCAAGTCTTTTGTGCTTACTTGGGCTGCAGGAAGTCTCTCTCATGCCGTGCTATTGCTCCTGATGCGGTAGTGGACCTGCTTTGTAATTAAAGAAAAAGGAAGGGCTTCAGTTTATGGTTGGGATCAATTACCGTTGGAGCTTACTCTAGTTACGGATTTCTTTGTACGCTCAATCGCTGCTAAGGGCTCGCTGTATTCTTAAAGTTGTCAAAGCGGGTCCCTTAGGAGTCAGTGGGGAATCTACAAGCTGGATGAGTTCAGAATCCAGCGAAGTCAGGTTCGGAATGGAAGTCTATATAATAGAAATAGGATAGCTCGCCCGACCATAAAGAGCAACGCTCGCCAGGCGTGTAAAAAGACTAGGCTTTTGCCAAGAGGCCTCAATCTATATGGTGAAAAGGTCTGGCTGAAAAGCTCTTCGAGGTAAGTGAAGCGTGACCACCTGCACGTAATCTATTGGCTTGTACAAAGACCTAAGGAACCGAACCTCCTTATAGAGGCTCACCTATGACGGGGTTGATAAGATCGGCCAGCTAAACTAAATAGAAGAATGGTTCCCATTTAGCGATTGTTTAAAATGGATCTCCTTCAGGGGTTCAGTGAGTTCAGCTATCACAAATAGTTCTTCTTGGGGGTGGGGAAGGAGTACTAGCAATTAGGCTAAGTCTCGCTACTTATGAATCCGCAATATCGGTAAGGAGAGAGGAAGGAGCAATGGTACGTCAAATCAAAAGGGAAGAAAAGGATGGACTACCGAATGCTTTACATCAGAATGTCATACTTACTACTTCCATAATTTATTTAAACGAGCCTGAGGGATGTATAGGATTCCTTGCTTGAACTTGATCCTGATCGCTAAGCTAACATGGGGAGAGCGCTTTCTCCCCGACGGACAGGAGAGGGAAGCCCAGGGCCTTGTCCTTCCTTATCCCTATCTATCCTACGCTCTTCGCTAGCTGCCATTGCTTAGACTTATTCAGGAAAGAAAGCAAACTCATACTAGCGAGGGCAAACGTCACTCCCTTAAAGAACTAACAGCGCAGTAAGGGAAGTTAAGCAACCAGCCTTACCCTAAGATCTATCTCTCTACCCAGCCTAGCATCCAGATTCAGTTAGCTACTTACCTCAGGAAATAGATCCCATTGATTAGGTATTGATTAGCTAGTTACCGTAGTTGGGTTCCGATCTGTCCTTGCTTGATAGATTGGTAGATAGATGCCATACTGGCTTAGTTAGGTACTTACCCCACGGAGCGGTATTGGATTACAGGAACAGAGCTGGCTCTATCCATACCATATAGGGAAGACGCTGATTGCTAATTGTTGTTGTTGCGTCTTCCGTCTGCTAGGAGAGATCAAACTAGTCAATCCAGGGGCTTAACTTAGCATTATTGAGTAAGCGGCCGACCATTAGTTCAGAGATATTCCTTTCCTCCCATGCCGAGCTACCTGGGCTTCTGGGCCTATGCAATTATGTTGATTAACCATGGATAAGTCCGATTCCCCCACCGTAGCAGCTCTTCAGCCGTTTAACAAGCTAAATAGGGATTCCCCGATATTCTAAGTGAGCAGGAGATTCATAATAAAAGTCAAGGTGGTTGGTACAGTAGTACGGAAGTACGGTTTTGTAGTTCATAAGTTCATATACCTTCTTACGTGCCTGGTTTGGTACAGATGTACTCTTTAGTAGTGTATGAGAGACGGAATATAGTCGTTCTAGGCCACTAATACCTTCCCCGGGTTTTTCCACGTGAGAGTCTTCTCATGATGTGAGAGTCCTTCGGTAAACTTCTTCGACTCCTTCCGGCTTGCCTACTAACCCATTGGAATTGCATCACGCCACAAGGCCGTCGTCTAGCGTATGCCTTTGTTTAATGGCTTACGAAGTTCAGTTTCAACCGGTCAAAATCGACCATCTAATCTAGTAGTCTCATGTACTTACCAGGCCTACCTGACGCCATCCTATCTACAAGTATTGGCTCAATCAAGGTCGTCGGATATATAATAGTCTCAGGAGTCGGCTCCAATCAAAACGGAGAGCTCGAACATCGTCATAGGTCTTTCGGATAGGTGTTTCGGACGACTATGCAAGAGACGCCAATAACAGGAGTCGACGGTGGTTCCCAGCCTGGCGAAATCCAAGAAGGTGAGGTTCCCTGGCACTAAGGCGACAAACAAAGGGAGGAGTCCACGTGAAAACGAATACATACGGGCGAAGAAACTTAACGTTAGGTTTTTATTGAGTAAAGGCAGGAGTGCCCCCATTGGCGAATCAGTTGGGGAAGAAGGGGCATACAAAATAAGCAGAAGAAGAAGGCCCTTGATCAAGCCCACCTTACGACCATGATCAACGACTCTGAAAGGCCGCTATTAGAGACTTTGATTTCTGATTTCGGGAGTCGATTCCCCCGATCTCGAGCCTAATTGCTCTCTGTCTTGCTGCCTCCCTGTAGAAGTTGAGTCCCAGGGTCCGCTGTCTCAATTAAGAAAAATGAGTGGAAGGTCAGGCACATGGTACGACCAAACCCAATAATGAGTACTTGGAATCAGAATCACTAGTCTGAACTAACTTCTAGCTTTCTAAATTATACGGAGTTTTGAAACTCTGAACCAAGCTCAGGGGTCAAAGTGCTCACGCAGCTCCCTTTCGAGGCAATAAATACCTGGTTGAATAACAATGAACCAAAGCCTACCCTTACCTTACTTTCCCCTATATGATTTGACTCCCTATTGCTATGATTCCCTTTTGCTTTGATTCCCTATAAGAAGTACGTGCTCTCATACACTACCTTAGAGTACATTAGTACCTTCTCCAGTTTAGTAAGTCAGTGCTCACTCATAACGCTACCCGTTCTACCATATGTACCAACTCCTTATGAAAGTCAGTGCTCACTCTTCACGGAGCTCGCCTAACTACCATATGTACCTCCTTCATCCTCTTCCCGGATGAACCGGCTGGCTTAGTCTCAGTCATGAACTACCGTACGGTTCCCCATCCTTCTCTTTCATAGCTATCACTTGAGAGATAGAATGGCTTCTAATCCATCCTTGCTTCTTATTAGTCTTAGGAGCAAAGAGTAAAGAAAGAAAGCGACGGAGAGCTTCCAGTTAGGCAAGGAAGTCTAAGGTCAGTCCTAACTGCCCCCGCCCTTTTATATTTAATACCCGCAATCCGCTTAGCTACACGGTTGCTCTCCTTCGTCTTCGCTCAGCCGAGCCGATAGTCTCATACGAACTCCTGCTATGAGGATTCAGCATAAACTCGTAAAACCCACAACAGCCATACCGGAATAAACGCAGTCAATGGCTCTAATCGATTATTTACTTCTCTGTTGGATTCAAATCGGAATTGGAAATTGCGTAATATAATGGCGGTTGGAGCAGTCAGTACAATCGCTGCTTGAGGCTCTGACAAGACCTGGTTCGATCGGTAATCTTGCAATCCCGGGAGTGAAGAAATCCTTTTCATTTCATTTAGTTCTGGTTGGAAACTTATGAAAAACAAAACAGGAGAACAAAAACGAGAGAAGGAAAGCAATTGTCGTTCATTGCGGTACGCCGCTTTCTAGGTTCACTTTTGACCGTTTGAATCAGTCTTTTGACTAATGAAAGATAGGTATACTAAAGCACTTATTTCAAAGGGTTCCAAACCTGACTCCATAGGCAACTCTATAACTATCCCTAGTGAACAGGTAAGAAAATCAAAGAAGAACTGGGAATGAGATAGGAATGGAATGAATTCAAAGCCGGGAAGATAGATTTACATAAAATGATTTGTGTACGGATGCCCAATAGCCAATCCCGTTGACCGGGAAGGAGAACATATGACCGGACAGGGCAAGCAAGGAGATCATACTAAAGGACGAAAACCTTTAATAGTATAAAGCAGCAGTAAACAAGTACCGGATGGGCACCACATACCTGGAATCAGGGGATGGGCACAGGGATGGAATGGTATACAAGGAAAGAAAGTGACGCTCTAAAAGAAATTATGTAAGCGGATGCCCATAAGGAAAGCATTAATTAAAGAAGGGGATGGCACTAAAGAAGCCAACAATTTCATCTTTTATCTCAGAAGGCTTGTCCACCCTAGAACCGTCCTCCTTAACAATAAAGAAAGCTTTCTCCTTTGGCGACTCTTGACTGCCCATAGTTTCTTCTGTTTTGAGAGAGGAGGCAACTGCTTCTGACCCTACAAGGAATTCTTCGCGTTTCCGTTTAGTGGTAAGAAGAGGGAAACCACTTCTGATCTTTGCGAGCACGAGTGAGTTATACACTACCTTCCCACCCCGGTCAGAGAGAATTGCGTAAGGGGCGAAGCGTAGGCGGGAACTTGAAGCTTCTCAGTCCTTACTCAACTATCAGTACAGTAAGGCTTCGCTTTCCTCCCCATCTCTCATTCCTTTTCTTCTTTTTCCTCGAGTCCCCTCACTCCATTGCCTAACTACTTGACTGAGACTGAGCTTACCTCCTCCCTCTCACTTGACTGGTGAGCTACTTACTATCATTGATACTTGAAAGAGATAGATAGTAATATAGGCTGAGAGGAATGTAAGACGAGCTACTCTACTATCTACCTAACACTCGTTCGTCAATCAGTTGACTGGCTCACGTACTATCGTTCTATTTGAATTCCGTTTCTCCTGAAGCTTGAAAGCGGCTTGGCTTCATACTCTAACGGATTGGACTGAAAGGAGAAGGAATAGCCTTTATCTACATCAGTGGAAAAACCTGCTTTGAAAGGAGGGAGCATTGATATGGGAAGTCATGCTTAACCTCTCTTTGCTTTCGTTACAGGGACGGCGCTAGGAAGAATGAAAGAAGGAAGGCCAGCCACTAGATGCACTTTTCCGTCAAAGATAAGACAAATATAAGAGAGAGATTTTCTTGCCGTTTCCCTTATTCTTTTTTCATCTAAACTTTCGGTAAAGCGAATAAATCCCATGGAGAATTTGGCTACGTTCGAGCTAGTAAGTAGAACTAGCTCCTTTCCTTACTTAAACCTTAAGCGGTAAAAAGTAAGGGTAACTCTTAGGGAAAGATTCTGCGGTAAGGATGTAAGTCAATAGCTCTACTAGATAGCAAGAAAGCAAGGGAGGGATTGGCTCCTGGTCCCTATCGCCCCGAAGTGACTTCGCTAACTTTCGAGTTGACTAAACTAATAAGGCTATTGCTTCTTTCTTCTAGGGAAGGTATAACATTTCCACGTTCAAGCTTTGTACAGAAAGGAAGGAAAGCAGAAAAAAAGGGAAAGAGTGCATCAAGAAGAGTGACCTTTCCTTTCAAGCGTACGAATCTATGCATCGAGCTTGTCCTGCCTCTTAAATCGATCGAAGAATTCCGAGGGAATGAATCGAGATTACCAAACACTCATCCAAGTCATTCTTTCATGATTAGGTAGGACGTATAGGGCTTTTTATTTTAGTTGCAGTAGAGTAAAGATCGTAGCCTCAACATATTCTGGTCTTCATTTTCGAAATAGGAGTTCCACTGCGCGCCTGTGTTCTCTCTTTTTCTATCAGCGAGAAAGTATTACCTATTTGATAAAGTTCCACATCTATATCTATGGCTATGCCCGGATCAAATTCTATCTCGCATCTACACTTTCGAAGCTCGTGCAATGAGAATTAATTACAACTATTTCCTAGCATCCTGGTTTGAAGCCTAAGATTCTCTCTATATACTAGAAAAATCAAACAAAGGAAACTAGGATAGGGCCTTTCTTCGCATCGAGAATTTAGAATGACTTTATTGTAGCTCTTCAACGCTTCTATCAATCAATCTAGCTCCTTATTCGGGGGGGAGAGTGAAAGCTTTTCTTTTAAGCCTAGTAGCACGGTTTAAGTCCAATCCGTATGAGTGCTAGTTATTTCAAGCTCTAAAACGCTAGCAGTGCAGTAAAGGTTCATTCCACCCCTAGAAAAGCGGTTGAAAGCAGTCTGTCGGTCTCAGTCCTGGGCAAACCAGTACGGTACCTTTATCTTTCTAGTAACTAGATAGTAAGTCAGTAGTGAGCCAATCCACTAAAGAAAAGGCAGTCTCCGGCCCTTTCTTGCACCCTTGAAAGGACGAATTCCCCTGCTCTTTCTAGAGGAAGGAAAGCGCTAACTGGTATATTTCAATATGTTTGGTGCGAGAGTGCATCAAAGGGTTCGGAGAGATATAGGTCGCACCAATATTTAAGTATATTAAGCAATGATCTCCGCCTTAACTGAAACTTGGAGCTCCCGCAGAAGATGCAGCAATCTCCGTTTATGATCAAGACAAAGCTTGTATGCCGGATTTTTTTTGTGCGTAATGTCAACTAAAGCGCTTGATCGGGCGCTTCTACCCTCATACCTAGGTCAGATAGGGATCTTTCTGTTCAAGAATCAAGTCTAACTGTTCGTACTACGTTGCTTTCAAGGAGCTTGCTTCCTAAAAAGACTAGTTGTAAGCCACCTATTACTATAAAAACTACCGCCAAAGGACGAATCTGAGGTCAAATGGAGACATACATATACGGCGTGGTCGGATAAAGCTTAGAGCACCTATTCCGGCAACAAGGAGAAAAGACAAGAACGGGAACAGACAAGATCATGTTTTCACACCAGCCTAGCTAAACAGCTTAATGATGGAATGAAAAGGGACGATCTAACCCATTGAAGTCCCTCAAACTCGTTAGCATCCAACCAACCTAATCACACATTACCGACATCAAAACTCACGCCAGCCATGTGACCCACACCTGGACAAATAAGCCTTGACCTTTCTTAACACGAAATAGAAACCTCAACCCCCGCGTTCAGTTCATTATAGAGGTGAACGTAAGAGCAGGTTGAAGCTTTGACTTTGATTCCACCGCCTAATGCTATCTACTTTCATCTCCAACTTCATCTAATAAATAAGAGTGAGGGTGGTCGTAGATCAGCTGATGCGAGGTCTCGGGCAAAGTGTAAACTAAAGAGCTAAGCTTAACAGTTACATCACATCAGAAACTACACTAAAGTTGACCAAATGGGAAGTGCCTACTAACTAGTCCCAAAAGCAAGAGTTTTAGGTCCAAGATTGGGAAGCGGAACGCTCGTGATCTTGAGATTTACCCCTTGCCCAGTTTTTGTCTTCCAGAAAACACTCTACTAAAGTAGTTCGTGCTCAACCGGATGGCACTTCTTCGCTTGTGGTGAACCACTCTAATAAGACATCGGCACCCGCCATTTTAGCAACCGCTTCCTTCTCATAGCCTCTCGGATTCTTCGCAGTCTTTGGAATAGCCTGACGGTGTGGAAATCTGACCATGCGTCGGAAACGGAAAGGTCTAGCTCAGCAGTATTTGAGGAGTACATCTTACGCCTACACATATTAGAATATCTTCTCCAGGTCGTAAAAGATCCAGAAAGGAGAATGTGCTGAGGAGCCCTTGGAAGGAGCGAGCTTAGCCGGTTGCCGACCCGAGCGAGCGAAATACTTGAAGCGAGTATATAGAGCGAGGCTTATGTGGTTTGATATTTTTCAAGGCCAACGACTATTCGACAGGCGTTCCTTCCCATTTCCCTTTGCTTGGAATGTCAGTATCAGTTTGTCTGCCAGACTGGACTTCTCGGATGGAGACCATACATTCCAATGTTCCAGCGATCAAGGCGCCTAGCCGCTGATCCTGAAAACGCCTATCCATATCACAGGCTTCGGTTACAACCCGATTCCTACTTCTATATTTGATCTAGAGTTAGCGACGGCTAGTCAATAATAAGTCGGGAGTTTCATGATCCGTCGTACATTCGATCGAAACCGATTCCATTCCGAGCGAACAGGACAGCTTCTCTCGAACTCAAGGATCTATTTCCTAGTTAATTCACTACCCGGCCGGGCATACTGGTAGCTACATCTCCCTATCGGTCGAATGGTCTCGCCAGCTTGCTTCCTGCGATCTTGTTTTCAGAACGGTTCTACTATGCCAGCGGGGGTCGGAGCCCCTTGATCAGTTCACATGTAGACGACTTGGAAGCAGACATTCGCTATAACGCCAGATGAAGCGGACGAACGCGAAGTTTCATGAAATTGGGTATCGCAAACGTTTCGATTCTTTCGAAGAATGATCGGATGTTCTCTTTAAATAGAGAAAGTGGTGGCTAGATTCGCGGTCCCTTTCCTGGGCCTAAAATGGAGCTTACCGTTAGCAACAGTGAGAGTGAGCTTTCAAGTTCACAGTTCGCTTCCCTTTGGCTTGAAGCTACGGGCTAAGGTAGCTCCCCTATTTTCTTTATCCAGGCGTTTTGCTTGGCTTGCTCAGTCACCTCTGCTACATGCGTACTACTTTCTTTCCTTTCCGCTAGACTCAAAGAATGGTTCCAACCCAATGACAGCGGAAGCTGATTCGTTTGCTTGTTCTGCTCCGCCTGGCTAGTTGTCTTTCCTCTGGCTTACGTAGTTTGCGCAGTTACGTTCCTTCAGTGGTCCGGACCTGGCCTTTAACCGCCTCTCTGATTGGAATTGAGGGCTAGCCTCTTTGACTCGGGCAGGGGAGAGCGCGAGCTGAAACCACTCTTTCGAAGGCAGCAAAGCGGCACGCAGCAGCTTCGTCTCGACCAGTCAACTGGCATGGGAGAAATCGTTCTATCTATTAGTTAGGCATTCGATTAAGCACACTTTGATTTTAGTAAGGCGGATCGGCTCCAAGTAGTACTACACTAGGTAGGCTGTTCCCACAGTAGCTTTAAGTGGAGGAGATAGAATCGAATTGATATCTGCAAGTCGTAGAGTAGTCTAGTAGCTGACAGTGCCTGTAGTAGTAGCTTATTCTCTGTGAAGGAAGTTTGGTGCTTTCTTTTCTCATTCCGTTCCTCCGTCTTGTTTTGTTCTTTGAGCCGTCTCTAGCAGGTAGGAAGGAAGAGAGTCAAGGGCAGCTCTTACCCTGCCAATCTAGATGTGTTACGCATAACACAAGCTAAGCCGCTTCCAGTGAAAATACACCTCATTATGTGTTACCCTTTAGCTAGAACTTTCATGGCTTACCGCCCTTTAGCGCCTATGGTCTAACTAAAAAAAAGTACTCGTCAAGGGCCCAAGCGTGAACCTTCACTTACGCATCTAGCCAGCAAAGGAAGACGCAAGGTCTGGGCAGCTTTATTATAACATTAGAGAAGCGGAACCTCCAAGCCCCTATAAAGTAAGAATCATCTCGAACTCTGAAACTACCCTTCTATCCTTCCTCCGGCACCGGAAGCAGAACTACCTGACCGAAGGAGATAGACAGGAAGGGAAGAGGAAGACGGTCATACAAAGGCCGAATAAAGCTCTCTTGGAGCAGCATCTGAATGGACCTATAGTCACTCAGTACATACGAAGCCATGAACTGGAATTTAGAAGTATGAAATATGGGCATATAAACAATAAAAGAAAAAGACCGAACCAGCAAGACTAATGTCTACTTATACCTTTGAGAGGTCCACTTATACTATTGAGAAAGTCTCTTAAGCTACCCTAGGTTATATAAGATTCAATTCAATCTAACAAGCGGACTTCCTTAGCGCTTGTGCGTCGGAAGCAAGCGCAGGGATTCACTTGATCGGATGGAGCCGGCTGTCAATTGCAACAGTATCGGGATTCGGAAAGGATGATAGGGATTCTCCGACTATCCAAACTTGATGTCTCTTTCTGTTCCCGCTTCGAATGGGAGATGCGACCATCACGACTCGACGACTGAACCATATGTCTGTATTAATGAATGTATGGGGAAGCCAGGCATACTCATCCAGCATCCAGATAATCTAGTCGGGATGAGATACATAAAACACTGGAGAGAAGGGAATACATTTTGAACGAACAGAGGTCGAGGTGGGGATTAGTACCATTCACAAGAGTCGACGAAAGAGGCAAATTACGGTATCAGGGACCTGGGAAGACAAGAGCTCATTCAGAAACAATTCATCAATCGAAGAAGCGAGTTTCCAAAGAGCGGAGCGGACCGGGGCCAAAAGAATTCCAGTTTCCTATTATGCTGTTGGTGGTTACTGCTAGCGGGCAGGCGATACGCCGCCTAGGTTGACAGGGGAGGAGCGAGCGAAAGCCAAGTCAAGAAAGGAAATCGAAGATTGTGCTGCCGAGCCCCATGGCATATAGCTATGAAAATAGTCCAAAAGAAGATAGTCCAAAATATAACAAAAAGACATCTTCTTCAAGCATATGAATGATCTAATATACCATCGGCAGAAGCTTCAATTGAGAATGCTAGCTTTTCGATTCCTTTCTCCAACACTTCGGGTCCCGCCGCTAGACCGTAAAGCTGCAAGTAGAAAGAATGAGCCACACCGCTGGGCCCTTTCAGTCTAGCGTATGCCTTTGTTTGAAGTCTGTTCTCCCGGCCTTGACACTTGATCAAGAAGGCCTGGGCGATTTTTTATTCCAATCTTTTAGCTATCCTTCTACTCGCCTGCCTACTATACTATACTATACTATACTCCTCTTGTCATATCCCCCAAAATACCCGTCTCGCATCTCCGCGTGGAATCTCTCAACACAATATACATTGTCTCGCTGTCTTCGGCGGAATGGGCATAATAGCATCGTCAATCTCGCGATCCATCGCCTTATCGAGTAAGATCGGGCCAAGCTCTCCGGCTTACCCTGAATCGTATCTATTCTTTTGGGTTCATGATCTGCTCTTATCTTAGTAGGCCTACTCTGTGGCGAGTAGCTCTTTATTTTCTTATATGATAATAGCTTTATAACGCGCATGAAAACAGGCCAAAGAATAGGTCTCAATTCACAATTGCTCTTTTTTGGTACCAGCTTATGCTCACAAGAGAATGAGTCTAGCTTCCTTCTCATCATATTGGAAAGCCGCACTCGTCTCTGATGTATAGGAAGTAGTCGGCCTCACATACATCCTTCCCGGCCACCCGGCCTTAGCGTATGTCGGCGATACCCGTGGGTGGAAGAAAGCCTGATCGCTAATGAACCCCAACCCTTATAGAGCATTTTCGGGGAGAAGAAAGCCTTACTCTCGTTTAGTTCGAACGTAGCCCGCAGGAGTCAAGGGGTTGTAGGGGCTACTTCCAGAGAGAATTACGGCGAGGAGAGCTTATGGACAAAAAATGAGCATTCCGGTGGTTGATAGTGGAGCAAAGGCTGGATAAAACATGGATAGGCATGCCTTATCATCCAAAAGGATGTAGAAAGAGGAAGGGCTCGCGGGGTCGATCCCACATCTCATAGATAGGAGGAATACCAGGGATGATAAGGGATAATTAACTCTACAGCTCACAGGAATGGGAAAAGTCATTCCGCATTACTCCAGTTTTTTCATAGCTTTATTTAATTAATCAATTAAAAGTACGGCGAATAAATCCATCGGATTCATGAATTAATAAATGTAGACCACACAAATTTTTCAAATGCTAGTTTATTACAAGATAACTGATACGAACATTAAACCGAACAAGGCCTAATACGTGTATACATATTTCTTCTCTAGCCTAACATGAATGACTTATTTCATTGATGCATAATCCCTTTTTTGAGCGAAGCAAAATCTTATTTACTCGTTTATTACATGGTGAGGGCAATATGACTCATTAGATGATCGACTCTAATTGATAAACTATGATATTAAAAAATTGTATTTTACTCAAAACCTGACCAGGCAATCAAACGGATGCAGCAATCAAAGGGCTGCCATTAATTAGTCTAACGCGCACTACGGCTTTTCTTCCTCTCCCTATGGTCGAGCTATTTTCAATACCTTGGTCTACTATCGATGATTTTCTTAGAAGAACTGCGGCAAGTTTGAAAGCATGATTTGTGAAGCTTGAACAAGCGCCTCTCTGGGGTATCTATAGAAAGCAGATTCTCCTCGCAAGGTGGTCAAAATGGCATGATGAGAACAAATGGTAGGAATGACCAGGAATTCGTCCTAAAGTATGTGTCATAGGCTGACCGCACGAGTAGATCTGGCAGGGTATGGTCCCTCGCCTCTATGCCCGTTTCCTTCATGGGATCGCCCGATTTCAATTGAGATGTTCCCCAGGGTAAAGTCCCGGTTTCTATACAGAGATATGCCCATCAGATGAAAGTTTTTCACGGTCTCCAGGAACCTTGTTTGACTATTCTATTTTCATAGGCAAGACTAACTAGTAGTTCCAAAGAAAGGAGCATCTGGCATAGGCAGCAAGCCTTGGGCTCCGTATGATCGGTTCTTTTTTCACATGTAGGTTCCTCCGCAGCAAAGATGGTATGGTCGGCTTGCGCTCTTACTTGGAAGTGGTCTCAGTAGCGAAGTCAATATAGAGGGTAGTCCTCCTAGCTAGGAAGTATAAGATTCATCTTACGATTTGTTTTTACTACGTATCATTAAGAACTAGAATACTAGGGCAAGCCCCGTTCCTCAATCGAAAGTCAAATCACCAAGCAAAAGGTAGGAATTGGGCACCGGAGAATGAAACTTTTACAATCTGGATGTACTTCCGCTGTCAAAATGAGAGTTTCAGGCACCTTGTGGGGAATCATTCGATGTCGGAACCATGTTATATAAAGAGTCTTTCCCACTAGATTTTAATAGATATGCATTCCAGACATCAGCTTAGGCGCGAGTAACATACCCCCTATGGGGAAAGATTCCTACCTAAATAAACTCTTTCGGCTTCGGTACCCCTTTGCATATGTGAGTAGAAGCCTACATTCTCAAGCTATGCCGGTTCGATTTCTAGATCCTAGAAACAAGGGATTCTTTCTCTTTGGTCTTCGGTTCAGAACGAGAATCCAGTCCTGCAGGAGGTGCTTTCAGAGGCCCGGATCAGCATCTGAGTCAGTGTCATACTATTCATGATCAATTATTTCAACCGGGAAGATACCTAGTAGTTAAAAAAACTTTCAAAAGGGCTATAGGCCAGCCTAACATAAAGAGGAATAATCGTACTACCCACATTGTTTGCCTTTCGACAGAAACATTTCCCTTAACCGTAGTAGGCGAGCAGGTAAACTATATGGGCTGTTTCCAGAGGCATTCTTTAAAGCATCAAAACTAAGTCTTTCACTGGCAGTCCCCGGGAAAGCTGTCTCGACCCGGCCAAAAAACGCAATTTCGACTCATCAAGATTCAATCTATTTGGGGGGTGCCCGACCCAGGTATGGATTTTTGTCTTCTTCGTATGGGATATAACCCCGCAAGGTGGAGTACCGTACCACAAGGTTTTTATTCCTACTTCAAAGTCAATGCCTATGAAACATGTTGTCAATAGCAAGGTGAATAGGAGGGCACGGTTAAGCAAGTAAGCGAAGGCTCTCTCTCTCGCTCTGTGGTCTTGTGTAAAGCCTTTCCGCCCATTATTGATCTTCATTCTAAGTGAGCAGGTCGAAAGCAGTTGAGGATGGGATTGTACGTGCTCAAAATCCGGTACATTCCTTTTGTTTTCTGTTAGGAGCAATAAGTATGATGGGTGGTAACTATCTTGTACGGTTCGGGGGGTTGTATGCCGGACGACTGCTCCACCGACCCCCGATGGAGCTCCGGCATTGTTATAAATGAGACCATAGTGGCAAAAAAGTAATCTAACTTAACTTGAAGAGCTTGCCGGGATGGTGGCTTGGTAAGCAAATCACCAATTCTCTTGTAGTTTCTTTTTTCTCTTCTTTCTTTTTCAAAGTCGCGATTAGAATAAATGGTAGTTCGCTGTGATTGTATTCATTTCCCAGAGGTGCTGGTTCGACTCCAGCTCGTGACAAGGCCTTTTTGGTCATATACCTTGGTCTTGCTTGTTATTGTTATATTCAGTTCCTTTTTTCTTCCCCCGCTAGGGTTCACTTCTTTCTCCTTACCTGGAAGCCTGGAAGCGGCTAGGCTAAGAAGAGGAAGCAAAGGCCGAAGAAAGACCTTCCACACGACTGCTCTTCTTTCCTGTTTGCTGTAACTGTAAACAGCCGATTTGCTTATTCAACAACTCTCTAATCAGTTTGGGCACTAGGCAGTAATAACTGGTAAGGTTAGTACGGACCCTTTTCAAAGGTCACTAGAGTGGCTCCCGTCTTTCCTCACTCGAGGTCTAGCTTTCCCTTGGATTACTTTGCATCCTTCCTGCTTGAAGGAAAGTGCCGCACTATTTTTAGCCACTCGGAGATAGCCTTTTCGATCTTATTGGCTTAAGCAGACCATTCGTGAGCAGATAAGATCAAAGAAAGCAACCTAAAAAGTCATCCACACCTTTGACTCCCTTTAGAGTATTAATGATGTCGTTCTCTAGTTATAACTAGAGGGATATCGTAGAACTTTTATGGCTGGGTTGTGGCACTACTTTCTGTAGGAAATCCCATGAATAGAATCACCTTTAATGCAATTAAGGACCTATTCAATGCCGTTCTACTGGCTGTATGTATTCGGACTTTGGTTGACCGAAAACCTCTCATAGCTGTAGGTAAGTCATAAAAGCGAACGATAATCCACAGGTAATGACACCTCTTTCACGCAGACAATCTTACAGAATCAAGATGGGAGAGTAGCGTCTGCAAATGGCAAAAATAGAGAAGAGGGAAATCCTAAATCCTATGGAATACTCTATTCAACCAAATAACATTAAACTAAATCATGACACATACATTGATTAGAGGAATCAGTATTAAAAAGGCTATGTACGTAACTGCTAGATATTATACTAATGATGGGAGATATTTAAGAGAAGATAACATATATCACATGAATAGTAAATTTATTAGAGGTTATATGTTTAATGGTTCTCTTGTTAATGGTTATATGTCTAATTGTTATCTTTTATCTAATAAGTTATTAATATCTCGATCATATGGTACTCCTATAAGCAAATCTGAAAAGGGTAATGTTGATGATCAAATGAAAATGGAAAGCGATTGTTATCAAGATTATTATGATACTCTTGTTAATAAAGAGGATTATGAGATAAGATTATATAAGCAAACCATATTATATAAGCAAACTAATGGTCATTCAGATAATGAAATAAATCCTTATTATGAAATAAATCCTTCATATCGAATTCTATCTTATGGTACAGATTCATGTACTATTCCTTTTTGTTCCTTGGAACGTCTTGTGTACGATATTGGGGTTGGCTATTCAGAGTTATCAGATCTATTTCCTGAATTGACGATTAATGAAGTGAGATCCATTCAAACTAGAATATTAATGGGTACATATAAACTGTCTGAGGTGAAACTTAATGTCTTCATGGATAAGGATGATCCTCAACCAGTTAAGTACAACCACATAATGCTTGTGAAGAATAGGAATTGCCCCAAATATTTGGCTTTCAGTTCAGTACCAGAGGACCGCCTTGTGTTAATGGCGCTCGGTCGAATGGTAAACCTAAGTATTTTAGAGACAGACTATATGTTGGAGAATTCTTATGGCTTTAAAGTGGATTGGTATCATTATTATGAGCAAATAGTCTGTGGTAGAGAAAAAGCGTTAAGAGTTTATATAATAGACCTGAGTACCTCAATTAAGATTCTGGATATAGATCATTTATTGTGGAAACTTTCATTTATAGTTCAAGATGAGAAGATTATGGAGTTACTCTATTCTTTCTTAAATTTACCTGTCCAGGATGCTACTGGATTAGACTATTCTTCTAATTATTTTATGAAAATCCCTTCCACAGTCTTTCTTACTGATGTACTATTTAATTTAGCCTTATCCGAGTGTGATTTTTGGTTTCAACGATTATTTCGAGAATTAAACTATACTAGGTTTCTTCATGAGATTATCGTGACTTTCCCCTCTTCTAAAGAGCCTAAAATGAGCATCGATAAGTTCGAAAAACAACTAGTAAAGTTACTTGAGACTTGTCAATTATCTGGTAAGATATGGATGCTTTGTCCTGGAGACCGACCTGTTCCTTGTTATGGTGGTCATATTTGTGTCAGCCAAGAGGGCTTAATTCAAGTGATGAAGAAAAAACCAGAATAATGACAACAACAACAATGAACTACTTCGTGAGCAAAAATAAACAAATAAAGATTCATAGACAACTAAAACTGAGGAGAGTAAGCAAAATGAAACGATTGTTTCGTAAGCTTCATAAGTATTTATTTTATCGTGTTCCAGTGACAAACCATCTAAATATAGTTGATTTAAATCTCTTTAAAAGTGTCAAATTGGGACCTCTAAAGGTTCCTCCCCGTTCTTTTGATGGTCGTCCCACTGTCTTAGTCAAATCTCCCCCATTTGCTTCTTATAAGATGGTCCATAGGTTATTTAATAGAATGCAAGGAGTGGATTCTGTCTTAGCTGTTGTATCCGCGAGGTCTTTGAGGTCTTTAGAGCCTGAGTTTAGGTCGTCTCTCTCAGGTTCTGCTCTGGAAACTATCCCCGAAGAAGATCCCAATGAAGTAAGCATGGTTAGTACACCCCCTCCTGAGATAGGTTGCGTAGAGGAACTTCTTCTAGGTTTCTTTCTAGTAGCAGCCATTAAAATAAGTGCAACTAATCCTTCTTTTCTTCTTGACTCCCTTCAGTACGCTTTGGAGCAGATGGAGCAAAGCGAAGGAATTGAAGCAGTTAGGAATCTTATGATGGGTAGCGGGGATGAAATACAATCAAGACTGTCAGAGTATTTGGTGGATTCCAGTCCTCCGGTAGAAATAGCTCCGATAGATGAGTTAGATGAAGAAGTTGTTGCCCGTGGAAGACACATGATGTTCAAGCTTGTATGTGTCACTTACACTGTCGCACTAGCAGTTATTTTATTTAACTCCTTTTATCGTTAATTCAATGCCCTAGTCTTTTAGCGGACTCAAGGTGACTTCTAACCAGGAGTTTCTCAGAGCACACAATAAAGAGTGCCGTTGGCTACTCTGATTTCGGGGTAATCTCAATAGTCTGATAGCCTATGTCAGGTAGTTACAAGTGAGATAGATGTGTAACTAACCTCTAAAACAAAGCCAAGGCCCGCCGATTGAAGGGTAAGAGACGGTAACCGGTTAGCGAGCGGTGTCGGTAGGCGAAACAGTGCCTTTGTCGGCTTAGAAACAATTCCCTCGATAAGCGCTATAGAAGAGTGAAGAAGCCTATACGCGATAGGCGAGAGGCTCTACCGCGGGAAGAGCCCAAATGCGCGAGCAAGAGCTTACCATTTTATTTGTTAAAAGACCTTAATGAAGGAAGGCTTTTTTCCACCGAAACTATAGAATCATGCTTCGCCTGGCTGCAGCAGCAGACACCCAAGCATCAACTCATCCTTTCGAATAAAGCTGAGCAAACCAAAGCTTATCACTGCTTGCTTCTCAAGTGAAGGATAAGATCTTAGCCTACTCGGCTGGCATGATTGAAGGAGATGCCCCGCCCTAACTCATATCTTCCTTCCTCTGGGACATTGGTGCACTTGCAAAGTACTCCTATCCGCTTGTAGAGAGTCTTTCTCCGACCTTTGAAGTTGAACACTTTCTCAATTGTGAGCTGGAAAGTGAGTCTGAAGCGAGTTGGTATGGTCTAGGGCTTCCGATTTACAGGCTATGAGAAGGCCTTCCAATTCTTTCATAATCGTTCGAAGAAGTGGCCGAAGAAGGACCGGCTGGAGAGTAAGTAGTACTAAAGTCTGTTGGTAGGTAGGGTCAAGTTGTTGAGGGTTCCAAACCTCTATAGTAAGTAAATAAAGCATAGAAAAAGTGCGCTCTATAGCTAGCTCCAATTGAACAGGTTGAGGAGAAGAGCTAGTTCCCTTTTTCACTACGTAAGCCTCGGGATAGTTAACATTTCACGAGAGTGGAAGAGCTTATTTCACACGAAACCAATCCGAAAAGAAAGATATGAAAAAGATCACCTCACTGCACTCGCCCCCACCCATTCTTTGATTGGTGAAGCGGCGAGACTATTCCGTCCATGAAATCAAACTACTTTGTTGTAGATCCAGACTGAAAGACATGCATGCTCAAATTCAACGAAGAAGCTCTGAGGAAATGTATGATGGCATTGAACCCTGTAGAAAGTGATGGCGAACGAAGTGCCAAATGTGAGTAAGGCTATTTCGATATCTTTTGTTCGTTCATGAAACACATCATTGTGTGCTATTTTGATAGCACTCTTGTTGTCACAAAAGAGAATAGTAGGCCCAGAAAAAGTGACTCCATATCTTTAAGTAACCATCGCAACAAAATAATCTCTGATGTAGTATCAGCAAGAGCCCTATTCTGCACTAGAGCGAGCAACCACTGTCTCTTTCTTGCTCTTACAAGATAGTTGAGAGTCACCGAAGAAAAGGCAAAAGCCAGTAGTGGAGCGACGATCTGTAACATCACCAGCATTAATACCTTACTTCAGCTTTCATTTAAGAGGTAGGGGTTGCCAAGCTTGACTAATAGAATAGTGGTAGGTAGTAATGGCAAGGTTTGCAGAATAGTCAAGCTTTTAGATATCTCAAAATACGTTTAGCAGCTACTAAATGAGGGACCGAGGAGACTTCATAAACTTGTCTACAAGTCCAAGAGCAAACGAAATCTCTGGGCGAGTCAGAGTGAAGTACTGGAGACCGCCCACCATACATACTCCTATAGGCCGACGGATCTGATAGCAGCTCACCATCATGAGAATACAGCTTGGCATTAAGCTGGAGTCACACGGGGCAACCTGTGAAGCATTCCATGGCGGCTTATAAGATCCATGGCGTACTTCTGCTGAGTTAGATGCATACCCGGAGACCGAAAAACTTCAATCCCGGTTAGAGGACCAAGATCTTGCTTCGTTTGATGAATAGCAGCAGAATCATTGCCGGTAATATATATATATATACTTCAATGGCAAGGATGGATATACCTGAAGCGCTTGACAAAGAAATAAGGTGTGATCCAGCTGAACTACTAACATTAGATAGTAGTGCTGGGCTGAATTTTTCAAAGTCTATTTGAGTTGAGTCCATAGAGAGCTGAAGAAAGCTTACACAAATAGTCTGGATGAATAGAGTCTTCAACCTACCGGTTTACCGAGGGTTAGGATCAAGGGCTTCTTTGAGATCTCCGTGAAGGAAAGCGTTCTTGACGTCTAACTGGGATGAGAGTTGGGCCAGCGCTGAATGTAAGCGGGTGCGAATGGTACCATTTTGAGCAACCGGACTGAACGTGACGTCTCGGCATAATATGGACCATACTCTTTTTCATAGCCTTGAGCAAGCAGGCGAGCTTTCTTACTAATGAGAAAAGCCTTTTGCTACAAGCCGTTTGTACCTCTATATAAAAAACCATCTTACTTGTATTTGATTTTGTAAGCCCATCTTGACCCAACAATGTTTTTGTCGGGTGGTGGAAAGACCAGATCCCAGGTTTCATTCTTTTGAAGAGCATCCCTTTTTTTCTAAGATAGCTCCTTTCCAATTCTCATCAGATTTGGCTTTCTCGTAAGATAAGAGTCCGGTTCTATGATTTTATAGATTTCTGAAAGACTTGTGCTCAAGTCAAGAGAGTAGGAACCATAGGAGAAAAATCGATCAATAGGAGTGTGGCTTTTCTGAGATTTTGAGAAGGAGATAATGGGCCCTGAGACTAAGGAGCTTCAGACAATTGATTGGATACCAGCATTCACTTGCTTATCGTAGAGGCTGTCAGTCTGAGAATGGGCTGTGACGTGGACTGGCCATGCCTGAGCATGGGCTGCTGAAAATCCGAAGATGAATGCTGCTGTAACATCACTCCAGGCTGCTGCTGCTGAGACGTGGAGGACCGCAGTAGAGCCCCCTATGTTGTAAGTGGTTGGGGCTGAGGTGTGGAGGACATGGACTGCTGCAACGGCTTAAATTCATGAATGGCTTTCAGCTGCTGCAGCTCTTCATTCTCCCCCAAAATTGGAGCCGAATCCAAAAATCCTAGAATAGAAGAGAAAAATCGACTTTCATCAAACCGGCCCTTTATGTTTATGTTCTTCACTATATCCAACAAGAACGATTTTCTTTTGAGAAAACTTCTTTCTTTGTGAAGCATCAATATGAGGAAAACAGAGACATCCAAAGGCTTTGAAATAGGAATAGTCTGGAATCTTTTGAAAAAGCTTTTGATGAGGGGAGTCACCAGCAATAGTCGACGATGGCAATCAGTAATTCATATGCACTGCTTTATTAAAGGCTTCGGCCCAGAGGTACTGAGGAACTTTGCTTGCATCAGTTTTTAGCAGTCTAAGTGATGTGCCTTTTAATAAGGGAGGCAAGCAAGCCACTGATCTAACACTCAATCGAAACTTGTTCCATTGCACTTATGGTTATACTTATTACCTACTAAATCTCTTTACGTTCCCCAACACAAATGCAAAAAAACACAATGCAACTTTGCTGAAAGTTAAAACGGAGGGCACTAATCCTTTAAACAAGATAACAACAGTCCTTTGGAAACAAAAAAAAACAATCTATTCGAGGGGGAAATGAGAGATATTTTGTTTCACCACAGAAAATTATTTGATTCTTGTCTTTCAAAGAATTTCCATGATACATCAGAACAATCATTTATAGGATTCCTAAGAGCAGATTCATCTTTTTGACTATCTGTATTTGGTGCAGTCATTTGATTTGGTAATCAAAATAATAATGAATAGAAAAGCAATGGCTTGTTCGTCTATCTACGGCCAATCTACGGTAGAAGAGAAGGTTCCATCGGAACAATTATTTATTTCAGTTCAGAGTTCCTCCTTTCTTTTATTTTTTCAATAACTCCTATACACTAAGATCGGGTCTTATCCATTTGTAGATGGAGCTTCTATCGAAGCTAGGTCTAGAGGGAAGTTATGAGCATTACGTTCATGCATAACTTCCATACCAAGGTTAGCACGGTTAATGATATCAGCCCAAGTATTAATTACACGGCCTTGACTATCAACTACGGATTGGTTGAAATTGAAACCATTTAGGTTGAAAGCCATAGTGCTGATACCTAAAGCAGTGAACCAGATACCTACTACAGGCCAAGCAGCTAGGAAGAGTTAGTCTGTAAGACCTATAGGGCAATTAGACTGAACATGGCATGTCTGACTGATTTACCTCTATAAACCAAGGGACTTCTCGCATTGCACATAGGGAAGGTGCGGAGCGGTTCTTTATCTTATCATTGCCCTAAGGCTTGGAACTGAACTGCAAGTATATAAGAAAGGATATTGCTAAGAGTTAGCAGTCAAAGGGAGTTTGAACTGTGAAGGAATTACCGGTGCGCACAGAGGTGAGGGAGAGAATAAAGAGAATAGGCCCTTGACTATACGGAGGATAAGGAATTAGGCAGCTTAGGGACTGATTTCCTTTCTTATCTTATTGTTGAGACAGGAAAGCAGGCAAAGTCAAGCGGGTCGGCATCTATCTGCAGTAGGAGTAGGACGTAGCACATAAGAGGGTCTTAGGGATCGATCTAGATGCCCAGAAGAGGATGTACAGTACGGTCTAATCAGTCCTAGCTTCCAAACCAGTCCTAGTAGGGAGGGGGATACTATATAGAGCTCTATGTTATCCATAAGAAAAGAGAGAAGGCTTGGACGTATAGCAAGATTAAATAAGAGGTATGGCATACGGGAATGATGGTATATGAAATGAAAGGCTGGAAACAGAGCTGGAGATGAGCGCTAGCCAATGGTTAATACTTCAGAAAGCACCTTAGCAATTACCAGTAATGCCCCTATCGACCTCCGTCTTGTTTTTTGCTAGCTTGAGTGACGAACTTTACTATCTCATTAAACGCCGAATATCCATATATATTTCTTTTTTTTATGGAAGATAGTCGGCCCACTTCTAGCCGTTCCTGCGATTATGCCTGTTCTAGCCCTACCATACACCCCTATCATCATAATATAAAGGGGTACTTTCGAGCTGATCTGTAACGGATCAAAGCGACCGTTAGTCGGGCTGATCTGTGATTGGTCAAGGCGACCGAGAGGACACATACCTCCTCCATATTCCTTAAATAGGCAAGACTCGGATACGGCATGCGAGAAGTATAATAGTTTACTGAACAACTACTTAGATCTTGATTGATTTGGATGCAATGGAATTTTTTCATTACTCCAAAAAAAAGCCATCTCATGAGTATACATGACCCCACTACCTGTATAAAGCGTACATCTCTGCTCAGGGAGTAGGTCAAAGCTTTTTATAAGAAAAGTAAAAAGCTGGAATCCGAGAAGACAAGACCCCCTAAGAGCTTCTTGTAAACCAATTATTCGATCTGGAGATCCCAGCAAGGCTGCCGGAGACATCACTAAACCCAGGGGTGTCTCTTGCAAAGAAGAATTCGTAGAGATTTTCCCAGAACCCCAGTCCAGCCTACCCGACTGATATAATGACGAATTAACTCTCCGTCCTTATTAGTAGTAGGCGAATAGTGACCCTATTTGTATGCGCATTCACACGACGGGCACGTTCCAAGATCTCCCGCAACGAGAACCTAACACATGGTTTATTGATAGTAAGCTGATTAAATAAATGGATCATAGGTTGGTTGAATATTGAGTTCCGCTTAGGCTACGTGTTCTGTTCACGCGCTACGAAGCCGCACACAGGATCTTAGACAGGTTTCGTCCCCTTTCGGGAACACCTTCTTACTAGTAGGGGCTAGCCTGATGCAAATATACCGAAAAAAGAAGATATCTATGGTCGATTCTACGAAGAGTAGATTCGCCCCTTATGTTATGGCTCGTCTCGCGCTTAGGAACATGTCGTGAAGACGGAATAGAGTTTGTCGTTGAAATGATGACTTCTGGTGTTGCCCAGAAGGGCGGAATGCTAACGAACCGGGGCTACAGCACCTGTTTATCCCGATCCCACGAAAATAGGCAGATGCTCTCCTGTAGGTAGGAGCTACTTCACTTTCTGTATTGCGCGCTCTGAATCTGGCTAATTTTCCAATTTTGACTTGGTGATTGATATAGAAGGTGGTGTTCCGTGGATAGCGATTCTCATTCGGAAGGGCCTTGGAGAAGTGGCTTGCTTGGTTGTGAAAACCCCGAATCCGGACGTGCGCTTGGTAAGGCGCCTACTCCCCTACTAATTAAAGCCTACAGATGAGGGCGCCTACCGTACAATCATGTGGGAAGTGCATCCTGCACACAAGAAACTCAGTAGCGTATGCCACACCCATTGAAACGTATATTGTAATAAAATCTAAGACGCGACCCGCAACGCCCCATGCAAATCCCTACGTCGGTCAATCGATCAAAGTATAGGGTCAGTAGGGCCGTATTAGCAAGCGTGACGTGCCTTTGGACTTTCAGACAAGACTAAAAGCAAAACAAAAGCGTCGTTGCCAAAAACTACCTTCCTCAACCGTTAAGGAAGATCGGAACAGGCTAAACAGGAGCATTGGAGAGGGCTCCACCGTCATTTATATCTAATGGATCAACTCGTGCTTATGTTATATCATTCTCAGTTACGAGTGCTTATGCGCCTCTCTTTTTTAAGCTAGGAAATTGAATCCGGGTCAGTGATCACTATGCCTTCTTCTGCTTTGGTCATTCAACTAATCTCGTCTGGTCGGGCAAGTAATCGAGAACTCAGGAAGAGCCTTTTGATTCTGTGGAAACTACTCTGCCCTCGTCCATCGCCCCTGTAAGCCAGCCTGCTCTCGTTCGGTCTGACGTAATTAGCTCCTCTCGTCACAGGTCACTGCTATAACTTCCGACGTCTAAATAGACTTGATTGGTTTAAACATAAACCAAACCATTTCTTTTTGAACTTGATTGCATAGCCTTTGGTTTTCCCTGTCTTGTCAGGCTCGTCTGAGTCAGCGGGTCTGATCTTAGGTCCGCTAGTCTCTCTGTCCTTCTATTCTACTTTGAAACTCTCCCTTCGAAGTCGTCCTTGTTCGCTACCAATCAATCCCAACTCCCATTAACCACCGCTCTACCCCCTTCTAGTGCATAACCTAAAAAAGCTAGGCATAGACAACTACTCTCGCTAGGAAACTACCCTTCTTTAAGTTTAAGAAAGGCTAGCAAACTTCTCACCAGTGAGCATAGATAGGGCGAAACGACATTCTTGTGACTTCGAAGGGCTTTCTACAAGGATTCCTGGGATATCGGGGATAAGGAGAGGTGAGGCTTTATAGTCATCCATCTTCATAGCCCATTGCGGGGCTTTGTATACGTTATTTGGCAGAATCTATCCCAACAGATCATAGAACTTACCATCTCCAGGATGACAGACCATACATAAGTTAAAAAAGGGTCCCGTACGGGCACTGGAAACACTAATCAATCATGCAGTTCAGGTTGGATTTCTTTCTTTAGTAAGACGGTCTGTTAAATCAATCGAATAGGTCAATTGGGTAGATGGTGGGAAATTCAAATTCTCTAAGTGGCATTCTTTTTTGTTTGAGTTTAGCATCCCTTCCTTAGTTTCCATATCCCGGTCAAGGCTATCAACCGATTCATTCCTCTTTCCTGCTCTTCCCCTGTAGTAAATTCGAAAAGACCCTGGGGTGTTAAGCTTCATCTGGCTCCAAGCCCAGGGGCTTCAAATCAACGTAAAACGCAGGGGAAGTGGCAGCAGTAAGCCAACTACATTATCTCATTAGCGAAGAAAGAGTAAATGACGTCACTGTTTTCTTAGTAATAGTAAGAATCAATTCCATCAGTCAAAAAACTTTCTCTCCCTCATCAGTAAGGCTTATGGAATCAAATAGTTTTTTTGGCAAGTTAGCAAGATAGAATATATATCTAAGATTCGGTAGCTAAATGACATCTCCCTCATTCAAGCAAGCCAGTCATCAAGTCATTAACCACTTCACGGGGAGCCCCTTCACCATTAGGTTAGGAAAGCGGCTATGATAGTACAAAAGGTACTAAGAAAAGTGATCGAGTTCGACAAACCTGGCTTTTGGTCAAGACTTGTAGTGATCCATTTGCCGCAGCGTGGCTTTTCGGTCAGTCAGTTAAAAACTTTCTTCCCGCGAAATGCCCTTCCCTTATCTTGGTGTGAGACCTAGACCTTCCTGGAAAGGTCATACTCCCCGAAAAAGTATTGATTCATAAACCGACTATGCTTTCGTGCCCTTTTGATCGTTCTCAATTCGGTCCTTCTTGCGGACTCTCATGCCTTTTTAATGAAAAACTGGCTGGCTTTCTTACTCTGTTAACGCTTTCTAATTTACTTGCTCTCCCATGAGAAGGTGAAACTCTCGTGCGCACTTTCATCATAAGTAAGATCAGGACTTAGACCACCCGGTCACCGCCTCTATGAGGAAATCTACTACCTTGGTTTTCTTATCCACTCTCTGACTCATTATCCGAAAGCCAGTGGAAGTTAGATCACTAGGGAATTGAACCGCTAGTATCGGAGGTAGATTCCTTCTGATCTGATTCCCGAAGACCACACTCTCGAAGAAGAGAGAGAAGAAAGAAAAGACTCGAAGTCAATGCATCCGCGGCTCCTAGCGCTACGGGCACCTTCTTCAAGACAAGAATCAAAGTACTAGAATGAGGAAGAAACCGTTCGAATCTTTTATCTCCAAAAAGGATGTAACTCTATGTAATAAGAAGAAAGGCAATTACTATTCTCAAGAGAATCCCCAATCTCATCCAGGATGAGCGCACGTCGCATTCTATTTCTCTTCTTCTATGCCCTTTTTATCTGTTTTCTTTGCATCAAACTGTGATTTAATCTCTTTGCATCTCTCTTCAATTTGAGAGAATTTCTCATTGTTCATTTCATTTAGTCGTTTCTTTAGTGATTTGAATACTGTTTTTCCAATGTGATTTAAACTAGACAAGTCTTCAATATCAATTGGTTCACTATCCACCCAGTCACCTGAAGAAAATACTGGTTTTCTCTTGTTACCAAGCTTAATCCCAATAGTCTCTATTCTTTCTTCCTCGCCGACGGTAAGCTTTTTCAAATTCACCTTGAATTTATGTAAATTCTTTACCGGTATTTTTGTCTCTGGATCCTGTAACAGTATCTCAAAGTTTTCTTTTCTAACATGATCCTTCAAAGGTCCCTTGAACCTGAGTACATCTTTCTCTTTTGTTTCGTAGTAATAGGATTTCGGTGCTAAAAAGTATCCTTTTAGGATAAAGTCCTCTAGCTTAAACTTACCTAAAGCAGAAGAAGAGACTTCTGAATCTGGTATTGGCTGACCAAGCACAACTGAGTCAGTGTCCGTGGAGTAGCAGTCCTCTCTTGAGATATAAGGGTACATATAGATCCTAGCATAGGCTGTGATCGCAGCAGCTAGTTGGACAGCTGAGTTTTCCGGTGGCTTCCAATAATCTGGGCCTTTATCGGTATTGCTATGGAAGGAAATGATGTATTTGTTCTCATAAAGCAATTCACAGAATATAAGATCACTATGCCTGAGCAGATTTTTGCTTTTCTTTTCATCGCAGATCTCTGTTATTGTGCTTTTAGGGTTAATGCCAAATCTACCGTATAGCGAATTCATTAGGATCTTGTACACATAGGCCATTGCATCATTCTTTTCTTTCTTTGCCTCTAACCTGCTCTCAAAGAGTGAGCTAACAAAGTCCTTGAATGGGCTTTCCTTCCTCTCAAAAAGGTAGCCTGAGATTGGGATCACAGTGTAGCCAATGTCTCTTGCATACTTTAATTCCTCGCTAAAGTACACTCCAACAAATACCCCGGTTGGAAAGATGAGAGTGTTTTCCTTGTTTCGATAGGGTAGAAAGGGCTTATTGATAGTCTTCGGACATTCCACATATGCCTCAATAAAGCCAAACATGCTATCTAAGTCCATGCCCTCAAGATTTCTATGCCAGACTGGCACACCACCTGGCATTGGAAATTCCTTCATTACAAAGGGATAGAGAGAGTTCACATCGTAGTAGTATAGGTTCTCGTCATAAGGCTTGTATGCATCTGTATGACCTCCGTAGTAGGCACGCCTTATAAAGCTGTCTTCATTCTTGTTTGGGATGTGGATTGGCCAATTAGAAGCATCGTAGTATTTCAAACGAAAGATGTTTAGAGCCAGTGAGGCAAAGGTTATCTTGCTTTCAATGTCCACCTGGAACAGCTTCCAATATATCTCTTGAGCTTTTAGCATAACACCACCCAAAGAAGAATATCCTGTTTCATATAGTCTAACAATATTTTTTTCTGACTTTCCAGATTGATCATACTAAGATTATTATGGTCGATCTTGCCTTTCCCGCCAAGTTCCGGGCATAGATTCTTAGATAGGGCATCTAGTGAGGCAGGGAGTAGATTCAAGGAGTCTCTAACTCGGAATAACATCTTCTTACCTGAATAGACTGCTATCTCGTAAACCCTATTGTTCCTCAGCAGTGTTTTGAGCTCATAGTTCTTGTGATGACATACTAGGTGCTTAAGAAAGATAATTCCATCGAATCTAGATAAGTTGTGGAAGTAAATTGTTAAAGGTGATTGTTCTTGTCTAACAATTCTTAATATCCTTAATACAAAGTCATTAAGTACCTTAGTACTCCTATCTTCAAATTGATTCAAGATTATTTTGTAGTCTTCACTGAAGTAGGTATCAATCATAATCTCATTGATCTGTTCACCAGGGCGAACCATCATGAGACCAACAGCATAAGGAAAATGAACTTGATTTATTATGATAGTCTCCATATCGGCAACAATGAATGGTTTCTGCTCAGTGCGAGATTGTTTGAGTGCTGTGATATGGGTTGGATAGCTACGATTACTATGTCGGATCACTTTAGCAGTAATTGGTTCGGTATCGGTCTTGGGCTCACTCCATCCGTAATAAGCATCAATGATGGCATAAAGTATGATTTTGCTCTCCTCTTCAGATTTGGGTTGCCAATCCTTCTTTATGTCATCCATATAGACTCTGATCATGATTTTCAATATTCTTTCTCCTTCGTATATTTGTGCATAATGAGCAAGAATTTTGGATATTTGAGCATAGACAATACCCATCGGAATTAACTTTTCATCCAGATCAGTCAAGGGGATAGCAGGACCTAGCGTAAATGGAACCTCCACTTCGAAAGATCGCAACATGGTAAAGGTAATTGTGAACTTAGCGTAACCTAATATGGCTGGGTAAGCAAACCGGATTAAGAGATCCATGGTCGCATTAGTGAGTAGAGCATTCTCTATAATAATAGGGTAAGGCTCTATGAAGTAATGTGTTGCAATGATTAACCCAGGATGGGGATTATGGTATCCAGATCGTTCTGTCCTATGATAATTCATACTTTTTTCTTAATAGTGTACGCAGTAATATGGAGATCCTTCTTTACTTTTTAGCTGATCCTTGAATTGATTCCACTTTTCCAAATGAGCAAGCCCAGCATTGGGATCTGTGGAATCACAACCGCATACATTACGAATATAGTTCTCGTAAGATACCAGTATTGCCTGGATCCTTTCTTCCCAAGTTTCCCTCATCTTCTTGCTTATGTTCTTTGGTACATTAGCATTTAAGAAATATTCAAGCGCATCTTTTGATAATACAAGATTGAGGTTGATATTATCCTCTTTGATTCCAGAGTGCTCACTTTCGAGAATATGTTTAATAACATTCATATAGATGAACTCGTTGATGATTATAAGTGGTGGGCCCATGTCACGAATGACATTGCTATATATTCGAGGTATATTATAGCAATATTGAGCTGTTGTTATAAAGTTGTCGTGTACTGTGTATATTGGCGCATTAGCTTCTAGCATTTTTTTGACTACATTCATAGCAATTTGGGCATCTTTCTGATGGATGAAGTTGACGAAGGTAGAGATTTCAGTCTTCCTACGATCTCTCTTAGAAGAAGAAACTCTTAGTGTCACCCGACGCCTCTTCTTATGATATTGATCATATACCGATATATTTATTGCTTCCATTTTCATATAATCCTGTACCGTGGTATAGTAAGAGGTTTTATAGAAAACTGGGCAATCCCTAGCTGCAGCGACCCAGCCAATATTGCGGATCAACCGGATCAGGCATTCCATGCCCTGATATTTAATCTTCCAGAACTTAAAGCAGACAGAGGCAACTTGGAAGCTTTCCTTAGGAGTGATGTAGTGAGAGAGATTGTCTTTTAGATCGTTGGCTGTGCTCATTAAAGTTTTCCCATATATAAGTGGCATAAAGATACCTTTGACTAGCTTACGAGTGAGGAGCTTGCAAACTATCGTAGCTAGATTCTTATTCTCAAGTTCTGCTATCATGAACTCCTTGAGCTCTTTGAGGAAGAAAGTATAAACATCTTGGATTGAATCATCAACTGATGGGATGAGATTCGTTCTCATAGCCATGGTATTATCCAACATAAAGTAACTCATGATCTGATATGCACTAGCTGAGGCGTCTTGCGTAATAGGGAAGCTAGCCGTTTGGCTTTTGCGAATTAATGATGAAGCTCCTATTATATGGGAGAGGAACTGAAAGGGGCGTCTTGCATCCCGAGCATCCTCGATAATTTTATTATTACTTTCATATGAGAAATTCGATACGTATTTTTCTGACCAATTGTATGCTTCTTTGTCAGAGTCGAAAGACTGGTAATGAAAGGCCATTGATTCCTTAAATCTTAATATTGTCTCATCCATATTCTTAATATTCTTAATAGAATCGCTATCCACCAAGAGGATCATGCTTCTTGCTAGATCACGCTCGTGGAAATGCAAGACCCCACAGCGGTAGATTCGACCTCGGAAGTCGAGAAAAGCAGGCAAATAAAATTTATAACCATCGAAGGCATTAGCCAGCTTGATAATCAATCTCTCATAACGAGAACGCTGTATGTTTTTACATAAAGTATTTAACAAATAGCTAAAGCTAAATAATTTATTAATTGCCTCATCCTGCATGTGACAACTTCTAAGTAAGGTTGATACCTCTGTGAGATTCATTGAGGCAAGAAATCTTGGCATGAGATAACCATTATCAACTAATAACTTCTCATTATTATTTAGAAATTTCAACCAACAACTGTTGATTACACAGGCGGTAACGATCATACATTTCCCCTGATGGTGTACTTAAGTAACCACCAGATATATCGGACATGGTTCTAGGTCTTTTTTTACACTGAGGGCTGGCATTCGTCCAATCTAGAGGTTTGCATACCATAGGCAGGTTGAGCTTGATTGGTAGTAATGAGATATCAAAGTTGCAGACAGCGTAGAGATGTTTTGGAAGATAATAAGATCCTTCCTTCTTCTGCACTCGAACAGTCCCGCTCAAATCAGTCGTTAAAGTTATCAATTTCCTTTCCTCCATGAATTGAACTAAGCCAGCACCGATGGGATACATCTTCGATAATTTAGATTCACTCTTCTTAACTGAATTCTGAGCATTAGAAAGACCATCAGTGGCCATAGATGACTGTATTCTCATTTTACTCTTATGTGATTTCAAAAGTGATGCTTGTTTCCGGACATTAGACTCTAGTTGTTCTACCAAAGTAGCAACACGAATCATTAATTTTGATTCTTCATGGTTAAAAAGCATTCCTTGTACATGAACTCTTAAGGCTTCAATAGTATATTGACCGAACTCTGAAAGCAATTAGATTTCATCCATATTGAGTAAACTTCTCCTTAGATAATCTTTTGCATTCTCCTGATCACGTTTTATTAAGATTTGAAATATGTTGGGTACAGTCTTAAAAATAGATTCCTCATCGAAAAACATAGTAAGTTCCTCAATCCTGATTTGAATCTCTTTTAATTTATCTTCTGTTAATGGGAAGTCTTCTTTTGATTTATGCAAAATATCGAATACTTCTTGCTTATACTGTTCTGATTTAGTTATATTATTCTTTTTAGCATTCAGGGTACTATCTTCACTGGTACTATCATCAGAATTTAGGATTGATTTAGTCTTCTCTTCATCCTGGGTACTGTTCGATTGATTTTCCTTTTCAAAATATTTATTGTAAAAATCAATCCAAAATGGAATTAATAAGATTTTGGATTGATTTTCCCAGCTCAGCCTATTGCAGTTTGAAGGTAATCCCTTGCAGCTATTGAGAATGCTAAGGTCTATGTATAAGGTAGATACGGGTCCTGCCTAAGCGCTTGTGTAATCTATTTTGGAAGGTCTTGAAGAGCCTTTTGCTAATGCTTTCTCCCGGCCCTACCTCTTCTGGTTAACGCCTTTCTTCAGATCTCTTTCTCGTAGTGATCCACAGGTTCAGGAACTGCGGGCTGATTCTGAACTGGAGGGGGTACTGGGTCTACAGGTCTAGCATCTGCTACTCTTGGTTGGCTTTGTGGTTGTGGATCTGTGTCCCCTGAGCCGGGGTGGTAGATGGAGGGTTTGTTCCTTGAGCAGCAGGTGCAGCCAGGGTATTTCCGATGGCTACCTGCGAGGTCAATTGTGCTAGCATCCGGGCAATCTCAGCTAGTTGACGGCTAACTGCCTCGTTAGAAAGTTGCTGATTTGCCGGGGCTGTAGGGTGAAGCTGGTGGTTAGAGCCAGTGGACTCTTCATTGTCCCCATCATAGAGAGTAAGCAAGCTACCTCGGTGACTGGCGTTGTTGGCCATGATCTCTGGGTCTGATTCACCAAGGCGTTCTAGGTCCTCTATTTTGACTAACCTCCTGGACGGGCCTCTAGTAGTTCGCACCCACCTGCGGTTTGCAAACTGACGGCGAACCGAGTCTAAGAAAGATTCCTCTTGTGCCGAACCTATGGTTCAACACTAAAGATTAGGGATAAAAACCAAAAGACCGAAACGGGATCCACGAGAAAGAAGAACAAAGGCACATCACTACATATAAGATAAAAAATCGGGCACTCTTTATATACTCGTTTCAAGTATTACGCTCGTTCTATATACTCGCTTCAGGGATTCCGCTCGTTTCCTTACTCGTTACAGGTATGGAACTCGTTGGGTTAGCTCCTAGTCCAAAGGGATTGGGTTTGTGTTCAGTGTTCCGGGTACAAGAAAGAAAGTCCAAGCACAGAATGAGGCGAGAAAGAAAGATTGTGTTATAGTAGGGTTAGACTGCCTCTCTTATTAATGCACGGCTGAGGAGAAGTCTGTGGCTTAACTTGAATAATCTCTTTCAACCCTATCTGTCTTGCCTTTCTTCTTTGGTGTGGTCTTCCGAGGGAACAGGCAAAGGGTAGCAGTCAGGCGCGGGGTAGAAGAAATAATCAAAGACTGACCTTGACCCTTCCCTTGATTTGCTTGATTTGAATGAACTACATAAGCCCATATCCGTACAGGGAAGGGGCTTCCCCCTGGGCCGGTACCCATTCGATTGTTGGTTTAGTACTACGTAAGCCTGTAACTCTTTCGTCATTGAATCGGAATTGGCTTCGCGTTCGAACTTTGAGCCGGAAGTTTGATCAATTGCTGATTCAAAGAAGGGTTCTTCTTTCGAAGCGGTCAATCGAAGAAATTCCTTCTTTGACTTTCTGGGGCAAGCAAGATCCTTTCTTTCTCCATCTCGCTTTACTCACTATCTATACGAAATAACGATCTCAACGGCTGGCTTGACTAAACCTATCTATTGATTAAGGTAAGGAAGGCGGGTTCAGCTCGAGTAATCCGATGGCTTTTGCTCGCTCAACCTTATCTTGTTGGCACGTCCTTACATATTTGATTCTTCGACATACATCATCCTTGGCCAATAGTAGCCCCTCAAGGCCATTGTGCGGTGCGTTCTCGGGTGACCAGCCCCCTGTAGTAGTCATTGTGTCGTGGCACTCCTTTTGGAGTGACTTTCTCAAATCTCCATTAGGCACGAAAAGTCGATTCCATTCCTTCCTCATTTCAATTTCAGGAAGAGTGGTCCGGTTTACAGCTAGAAGAAAGAAAAAGGCTATTCATTAGCAACAACAAGAGTAACACACGGCGCGGCACTCCTGCAGTTAGAAGAAGAGCGCGACCGGAACCAAGCATGAAAGATTGACTGTGACGCTACGTGCATACACTGATCACTACGGAGAAGAGGAAACATGTCATAAAGCATAGGGGGAAAGCAAACATCGACTTCCCCCAAAAACCATTGATTGGGATCGATATAACAGAGTGTGCTCGATAGTCATCACTATTATGTCCCCGAAAGGAATGTATGTCACCTTTTTTATCATTTCAAGGCTTCCGAAGGAGAGATTTTCATTGTACTGGCATGCCGTGTGGAAGTCCTGTCTGCTGGGTACTGCACTCTTATACAATTCATCTACTGTCTAAGATGAGTCTCATCCAGCAGCCAACCGATTTTTTGAGAAACTTGCATAGTCGCTTCCGGCTTTAAGTGGTGCAATTCTATCATAACTTGAAAGAGGTGTAAATTACCTCTTATGTTGTGTATATTCTTTACGTAATCCGTAAAGGAATTTACTTCTTTTTCAGACTTGAACAAAGTATCGGCCTTAAACTCGTCCGCCAATTCCTTTGCACAATCTGTATAGTTTAATAAAGTGTCCAAATCTAAGCCGGGATATTTATCTTTAACGCATTTCCAGTGAGTGTAGTGTCGGAGGTGATTTTCGAGGACCGTTTCAAGTCGACTCCAAGAAGCATTCAAAACTTCTCCGCCTCCCTTTCTGTCTTTCCTGGTTATCTGTTCTCTAGTCGTATAATCATACGATTCTGCCAGACTATTTTCTTAATTCATTCCACGTGGAAAATCGTCTAGCTAGGGAACTCTTCATCAGACGATTTCTCATATGATTATTTTCGTGAATTCGACGTAGAAGAAGTTCGTTTTGCCTCCCTTTATTAAGTACTGGGCTAAGGGCGGACCCCTCCTTCTATCTAGGTATCCCGGTCTCCTAGTCTCGTCCCTTGTTAGTGCAATAAATAGAAGTGAGTTTGCTTACCTCTTCTGGTAGCAAGCGCTCTTTGTCAACAACCTCTTTAGTAATGGAATCGGTTCTTCGTTCTCTATCCTATCTAATAGAGGAATTCATTGGTTCATCTCCAGGTTCTGACTGGGCCTTCCCTTCCTTGCAAAGCGAACCTAGCCAAGCAATGGAAGGAAAAAGGACTAAGACCTTCCTCGCGCACAGACAGACGACCATCTTTAGCGAAGTCCCCTAAAGCATCCATTTCGTCAAAGAAGGACTACGCAGGCACACTGACTACTCTGATTGCATCGTCACCTAACACTGCGTATCTGGTAAAAGGCGCCTTTGAGGATAATGATAACTCAGCTGCTTTTTTATCACAATTTAGTGATGTGACAGAGAGAAGAGTGCCCAGGAGCCGCCCAACGGTTGACCAGCCACAAAACTCACAATGGATCCGGGCACAAATCCGTATTAAAATCGTATGACTTGAGAATTGGAATAGGATGAATTCCTGGTTTAGAGTTTACCTCTATAGTTCTACTTATAGGCGGGCAGGACGGGAACAGCAGTTATATTCTAAAATAGCTTGGCAGTTCTAGTTCAGTTCTTAATGCTGTAGTTGCGGGGAAAGGAGGCCTTCAGGCCGCTTGAAAGCGAGTAACCGGGGGCTCACTGCTAATATATATCCTAATACGGACTAGATAACTATAACTATCCTAAGACAGAAGCGAGGCAAGACCCCTTCGCAGCGGAGCTCTTGGGGTAGAGTCGAGTGATCATAGGAAGCTGTTCTACTTATTAGCTACCGAGTTCGGGACAAAGAGCAAGTAGTCTTACAGTTGTCTGCCCTCATTCCCGAGTCGCATTAGCACAAGCCACGAGCTTCGTTTCCCAAGTAGCTCTGGTGAAAGGGAAAGCCCAATAACGGCTTGCTTGGTGCGGTAGAGAACCCAACTCTTTGCCTTTGGTAGGTCACCACTTTCTTCCCTGAAGTCAGTCCGGTCATTCCATACAACGAAGCTAGCGAACTAAGGGGCGAAAGGAAGGATGACGGCTGATTCAATTGCTTTTTTTCCTCTCGACTCAATTTATTGAATATAGTTGCGTGAAGCAGCATAAGCGCTAACCTGATCTAAGGAAAGAGGGGGAGCTGAAAGACGTGAAAGCAAGTCTATTCCGGGGCGTAAAGCGTCTGTAGGCCTATCAGCCATGAAGTTCTCGATCCGGCCATGCGAATATAAAATAATCCATTTTCCGCCTAAGATTCGAAATCTTCTGGTCGTGGGCTGCCGCGATCATGATGAAATAGGCCTTTTGAAAGGAAGACCTTTTCGGGTTTTAGCTTACGGCTTATCTTTCCTCATCTAGTTCAACTAAGAGATCTGATTCCGCTAACAGCAGCCCTTATTCCTTCAACATCTGCTTCAAAGAGCTAAGCCCGGGTCTCACTGAACTGGTTCAACTTGAGCAAGAACTTCTTCGGATCAAAGAACTATCTTCCCTTTACTCCATAGGGACTTCTCCAGCAAGAAGCGTATGAAAAAGCAAGGCAGGAGAAGAGTTCACACATGCAAAAGCTAGGACTTAAAGTACGCTTACCGAACAGTTCAAAAAAGAACTTCAAAAACAGATTTGGGATACAGTCAAGTGTCAAGTGCGCTACCTGTTGGTTCGCCGTCAAAAGAACTAAACTTGAAAAAGATTTTTGATCAATAGGAAGCTAGGAATCTATTGACAAAGTTCATGCCACGACGATCTATATGGAAGGGCTGTTTTGTTGATGCATTCCTCTTGAGTGAGAATGAAGAAGAAAAGAGAGAGCCTTTTCAATTGGTCCAGATCTATCATCACAGACCCTAAAATCTTTTAAGATCTTTTTCTTTCTTTCCTTTCTCAACTCCTGGTGCTGCTACTCTTCAACTACATACTAACATTTCTGGGTATTCCCATTCCAATTCCTATCATCATCGTCGCAACTTGCGAGTTTGAGGAGGATAAGGTCGATTCGATGGAGCTGATCTACTCCCACTCTGAACCTCTTGGCTCACCTGGGATACGTACACCCTCCCCCCGGTGCCGGAAGTTTCTGAGCCACTACCACTAGCTCAGGTTTTTATTCCTTTCTTTGAAATCCAAGCTGCTGAGGTCAACCAAGAAGACATCTGGAGGGAGCAGCAGGAGCAACCGGCGCCAACGGGGGGCTAAGCTAACAAGGCCTCACATATGCGAAGGCTCACCTCATTGGAAAATCAGGTAGCTGACCTTATTATCGACTTACGAAAATCCGAACATATGAGGGTACCCTCACCTAATAAGATTCAACGAATCGTCGAAATGCTCGAAGAAGAGTATGGTCTGGAAAAGCTGGGCACGATCAAAAAGCACAACCAACGATATGGCAGAAATAGTATATTTTACATGGACTCCAAGGAGTGCTTTAATATGTTCTTGAGAACTAGAGTCTCAAATTGAGAATGAAATAAAAAGTAGAAAAACTATTTATTTGTGATGTT
This sequence comes from Ligustrum vulgare, assembly GCA_963555705.1. NCBI lineage: Eukaryota > Viridiplantae > Streptophyta > Magnoliopsida > Lamiales > Oleaceae > Ligustrum > Ligustrum vulgare. Next base: position 88,008 of record OY743192.1, read on the forward strand.
AAGAGGGAAGTTTTCATGTTTATTGTTTAGTTTCTAGGTAGCCAGTCTTTACTTAACTCGGCCCAAGAAATGCCCAAAAACGAGCAGTAAACTCCGTCCGTTCCGTGGGCCCGCTCCAAAATATTCCGAAAGAGGGGATTCGTGACTTCTATGCTCTCAAAACCCCCAAACCTAACTTACGCTCAGTTTGTTTTTGCATTTTTTAGTTGCGATTAAAGAGTTAAAACTCTTATGATTGCCCAATGGATTCTAATGTTTTTTTTGTCGGTCAACGTTCCAATAAGAAAAATGGAATAAATTTCAACCGGAATCAACAAGTCGGGGATTTACTCCCTCGGGCCAGACCGGTGTCAATTCAAATTCTCAGCAAAATCTGCAAAGTCAACAGAACTATCAAGTTCCACATCAACAACCTCAGCATCGTCCTCCACAGCCTGAACCACAGCAAGTGTTACGTAATACGTCTCGGGACTAAGGTTCTGGTAACCGATTTGCTGACACTGTGTGTCAGATCTGTGGTCCTTTTGGGCATACTGCCCTGTATTATTGGAACCGGTTTGATTACTCTTATCAGTCCCAAGATATCCCTCAAGCATTGGCGGCTATCTCTCTCTCTGATTCGCAGGATCCCAACTGGTATACCGATACTGGTGCGTCTGCTCATATGACCGCTGACGCAGGTAATCTCAAAAGTCTTACTCCTTACTTTGGATTCAATAAGATATATGTTGGTGATGCTTCTTTGACTCCAAGTTCAGGAAATTATGAATTAAAGGATGTTTTGTTTGTTCCTGATATAAACCTAATATCTTTTAGTAAACTTATTGAGAAAAATTCTTGCATCTTTGAGTTCTCATTGGATAAATTCTTGATCAAGGATCCGGAGGACAGGATGGATTCTGGCAATCGGGAGTAGGATGGGCGGTTTGTATGCCCTAGACAAAGGTGAATAAGCGCTAGTTGCGTTGAAGTTCGGAAAGGCATCAGAAGGAGTTTGGCGCCAAAGACTTGCAATTTAAATCTAAGGATGTTATTGACATAGATAGTAGGAATAAAAAGCCCTCTCTGTTTGTACTAGTTGTCAGATGGGCCGTAGTTGTCGTTTACCTTTTTCTTTTAATGATAAGAAATCTGATATACCGTTGTTTAAATAAAATGCATTCTTATCTTTCTTTGGGGGCCTGCCCCGGTTTCTTCTAATCAAAGGTTTAGATATAGATTATTCAATTTCTTTTTTTGGATGACTGTACTCGTTTTACCTGTATTTATCCGTTTCGGCGAAAATCTGATTTTCTCAATCAATTAGATAGATGTGGCCCCAGGACAAGAGCCCCGCCTGGGGAGCCTGAACTAAATAAATAGGGTGTTCGAAAGAAAACACCGACATATAGTTGAAATGGGTTTCACTTTGATGATAAATAGTGGAGTACCAAAGCATCTATGGGTTGAAGCATTCACTACTGCAGTGTATTTAATCAACAGATTTCCATTTTTTGTTATCAACATGAAATCTCCCTTTTCTTCTCTTTATGGTCGTGATACTTTTCAGGGGGAGATCACTACCTTTTCTGATACATCTGACTGGTTTACTTTAAATCAATCTTCAGAGCACAGTTCCGATAGTACAGTTCAAGGTGCCGATAATTCATGTTCCAAAAGCATTCTATCTCTCTTTGCCGCCTCAAGCGAGCACTTTATGGCATGGCCTTAAATTAAACAAGCACCCTAAAGTAAAGGGGCTATAGCTGTCCACTATAGGAGCTTTCTTCTAACAATCCCTTATTTGATATGTCACGAAATCATGAAGCGAGCTCGTTCTATTCAATATCTATATGGGGGAAAGAAGATCGAAGTTGAGTAGTGAAACTTCCTTTTCCAGAGTAGTCATAGGGGAATGCGACTCAGGAAAGTGAAATGTGATGCATCATACAGATTAGCCAAGAGAGGCTGGAAAAAGACGGGTGATCTAACCAACGTAGGGAAGCACTAGGCAGCAGGCGTCTATTATTTTATTATTTTGATGATATGAAGTTGCAGTCCTTCGTCCCCACACTCACTATCTATCAGACCGAGACTTCGAAAAAGAACTATTTTCGAATAGCTGTCTCGAATTCAAGTTTCTTTTTGTTTTATTCCTTCCTCGAAGTGAGGGCGTCTTTTCGACCTACCTGAGTTGATTTATATTATATCAACTTACCTAACGCGTCTTCTGTGCAGGCGTGTCCTATTGACGGTCTGTGGTAGTCAGCGATGCAAATGATCTGGTGAGTCAAAATAGAATATTGTGTAATGAATCCGCCGGTGGACAAAAGGATCGTGTCTTCTTACATTACGTATATGCTTTAATTTTCCGGCTGCTGGTCTGCTTTAGTTTGAGTTTCGCCTTCCTTTTTTTTTTGCATTACTCCCACGAGGTGTTGAGGGGTGGAGGGCCTTTGGGGATGCATTATAGCACAGGCCGTGACTACGTTTTTCCGTTGATTGATGCTGCGTATCGCGCGTTTCTTTTATTTATTTATTTATTAATATAAAGCAATGGAGGAAATCGCCAATCAAAGAAATCCTCTCTTTTCTCAAAGTCAAAGTCCTTAGTCTACTATACTTTTCTAAAGGGAATGCTGCCGATACTTGAAAGACTCATCCTCTGGCAAAAGCTTGACTTTATTACTTCAATCGCTTAACCCGGAAGGTATCATTCCAGTTTGACTTCTATACCTAATCGATAGTTCTTCTTGCTTCAGTTCCCTATGAGATTGATTGAACAGAACTTTTTGCTACATAGAAATGCCCTACAAGACAAAGTCATGGGAAATGTTAATGCGAATGGACAGGGGAGATATTTAACGGAACAAGCAAGAGCTTACTTGCTAAAGGAATGTTTACCGAAGGGCATAGCCCTATATATGTATACTACTGCCAGCCTTTCACTCCTCAAGTCAGGAACCAAACTACGGATGAGCGCTATTTATCATTTTCAAGAAATTATCCAGCGCGAGGCTCCTATTTACTCCCCGAGGCTTAGCGCAGGCGAATCCCAAGCAAGTATTAGTTTCGACTATCTATAGCAGCAAAGAGTTCACATCTGGTCAGTCTTTTTGAAAACTTTGACTGTTAGGAGGATATTGGGATCCCTCAACTCTGTATTTTTCTCTTTCATCTTTAATCCCATGACATTAAAGACTACATTATTCATGAGACAGTCTTAGTGATTGAATCTTTACTCGCCCTTTGGGCATTCACCCTAGTAGCTTTGGTCGGACCACCTTCAGCAGGTTTTGATTTGCCTTTTCTTTTGCCCTTCTGTCCTCCCCCTTGATTCATAGATAGAGCTTTTCTCTTTCCACTCCTCATTTTCTTTCACCAAAACTGCCCTCCTCACACTTATTGAATGAACTTTTTCTATGAAATATCTCTTTATGAAAATTTGCCTATGCATCAACTAAACTACCCTGGAAGAATCCTTAGTCAATGTACCATAAGGTTTTTCCTTTCCAATCTGGTTCATGGGCTAGGTTCCCTCAGCTCCTTGCAGTAATTCTTCACCGAATTCGTCCACTTCATGAGTGTCTTCCTCTGTCTGCAGAGAAGCAAATCGATTAGAAGCTGAAGGACAGCCTATAGTTTCCAACGAAGACTGGACTGCAGTATCTTGATCTGGGTCATTCCTGTCAGTGGTTTTTATTGACTTCTTGCCGCTGCTAGAACGATTGAGTTCTTCTAATGTTTGGCTTTCTTCACCCCTAACATCAGTGCGGATTCTGGTGTCCCCATGGCCTTTTTTTTGGTTTTTGTTGCAAGATAACCCTAGAGAGGGCAGGGGGCTAACGTCCTTTTATCTGTCTATCGGTTCAGTGGTTGGTTAGCTCTCTGGCTCCTGAATTGAGGAGTATCCGAGTTCAGGAGTGACTAGCGAAGTAGAATAGCATATAGTATAAGTAGAATAAAGGAATGAAAGCCGGGGTCGGCGAAAAAGAATAAGTGGATCAATTTTGCAGATACTAACTATGTCTTTTCTCATCTGCCGTCCTTTGGGCTGTCTATCGTCAACCCCTTGACTGGTAATACACAACCTAAAAGAAAAGGGGGATTTAGTCCTAAAATCCACTCCAGGGCTAGACTCCATCCTATCTTTATCCCCTGCCTTCCATTTATAAACCAAATACCGGCAGGCATAAAAAAAATCTAATGTTTTTTGTCTCCCTTCCTTAAACGACCTGTTCAACGCGCGCTACGGACTGCTATTGTCCCCTTGTCACGGAGATCTTTTTTAGGGCTAGAGCAGAGCTTCTCACTTATTCAACCGAGCATCTTTGGGCTGGAGATTGCTGTTCAGCTGTTCCCCGGTTTTGAAGCTCGCTAGCTGCCGTGTGAACCTCTTCTGGGCAACTGTTAAAGCTCCTGGTCTCGAAACGGCCGGCTTTGGTTCAGCTCTCGGGGCCACCTCATACACTAAAAAAATCGTAAGCTTCCTTCCCCACCCCCTTCGCGCAACTTCTCGCGTAAGTAAGGGCTTCGCTCGAATGTCGCGTTCCCAGGGCCTTCTGAAATAGGTATGATCCCATCCTTCCAAAAGAAGAGAGCTAGGCAGGTTATAGGCCAGCTTTAGAATGAGAATCTTCGACAGAGATCGTTCCTTCAGTTTAGCAATCAATTAGATCCCGACTGACTTAGCTTGAAGCATGGCTTGCCGTTTTGGGGCTCGATGCTACTCTTGGGAACATTGATACATCGACTTTCAAGCATCTCGTAGTTGAGCGGTACTGCCATCAACAGTTCCAACATGGACAAGGACTGCTGAACATGGATAGAACGAGAGTTGAACTCCTATCTCTCTCTTTTCCTGTTAGTTAGGAAAGAAAGACAGAAACAAACCTATCTTCATAGACCATAAAGCATATCTTTTGACACCAATTACTGGAAGATGGATCCCTTTCGATACACGATGCTGCCTTCCATTCTTTGTTCGTTCTTTTGGGATCTTATTTGATCAGGAATGGGACTGAGAGAGCTAGCCCTGATTCCATCTTCATTGACCGAGTAGCTGGACAAAGAACAAAGGAACGGGACCAATCTCACCAATGGGGAGAAGACTTGCTGTCATCCCAGAAAGTAATCAAGGGGCGGAACAGAGCATTCAAGATCGAAAGAAGTTTATGATCGCTTACCATGACGTGACAGGCTATCGACACCATTAAAAGATAGATTTATGGGAAGATCGAAACTTCCATAGCCTGAACTTTTCAAGTCTGATCCTCTTGAATACAGTCCATCGCCCCTAATAAGGTAAGGCGGAATAACAACCTTCGGAACATCTTCCGTTTCCCTAAGTGCCATGGATAACTGGGAAGATTCTTTAACAACGGATTTCGCCAACAACAAACTCCTTCTTGTTTGACAGCTCTTTCAACAGCTCGCACACAATGATATTGCGTATAATGATTACAGAAGATTTTCAGATTGCTAAGGATAAAGATTTATCAAGTCCAAGTCCGGGAAGTCTGTTTCGGTATCAATCCCTAAAAAACTTTCCCAAAAATGACTGTCCGTACCTAACGGGGGAGTATTTCCAGATGATGCAATACTGGCCTCAGTTTCTTAGTTTTCAGCTTGAGGATCTTTTCTTTATTATAAAGGTTTACAATTTCTTAGTCTAATCTTGGCAGATTTGTACACTTTGCCGTCAAGCCTATTTATTACAAAATCTCTCGAGGTATTACTCCTTTGGGGGAATTCAAACAAAAAAAAGTAAAAACATTTCAGTTTTTCACTCTTATTGCTTCAATCCATTGTTTTGCTTTGTTATCTGACTAATGAAACCTGGGCGGGCATTTATTGACATTAGCGTCCTTTCAAAAAAGAAAGAAGAGAAAGAACTGGGAGTTGGTTGACCTTCCGCCAGAACCTCAGACAATCAGTAAGAAATGGGTTCTTAAGATTAAACGCAAGGTGGACGGATCTATTGAAAGGTATAAGGCTCGCCTTGTGGCTAAGGGCTTTAAAGGAGGGAATCGATTATGAGGATACATTCCCTCCAGTTCTTAGACTCGTCTCGATTAGGCTCATTCTAGCCATTCTCGCACATATGGATCTAGAGCTCTACCAAATGTTCAAACTTCATTTCTTAATGGGGATCTTGATGAAGAGATCTATATGGACCAACCCGTCGGGTGGCTCTGTAAGTAAAGGGTCTACATCCCCAAGCAAGAGCAGGAAAGAGGAATGACTCGGGTTCAAAGTCTACTTCAAAGGTAAGAGGAAAGACAGAAAGGGATCTGCGCCTGCTGCCTCTGACGCTGCTTGGTAAACTCGGTCAAATGCATGTGCCTTAGCCGAAGCCTTTTAGGGTTCAAATGCAACTAAAACTGAAACGGATACTTGCTCAGATGCGAGAAGATGCTCGAGCTGCTAGCTCTGATGCTGATGGGGTTATAAGTAAATGAGATAATAAGCTCCTGCTGCTTGCTCCTATGTGACTAGAGGATCCAAAATAGGCTGTGCTCCTACCTTCATTGTGAAGCGAGGCTGACACAAGGCCCGGATCTGCTTGATCTCTAACGATTGGATATGGAAGGGATACTCTGCCAATTGGGATCTCCTTTCTAGGGACAAAGAAAGAGGTGATCTAAAGCGAGTGCTCTCCCTCATGCTCAACGCGTTGCTCAGACAGCTGATAGCGAACAGGTTATGGCACGTTTCAGAAGAGCTCCGAGGAACTGGGCACCAGCTCTCGATTCTTCCTTTAGCCGTGGACCGTAGAAGCGATGTGCTCAAGAGCGGCGGAAGGGGAGAATCTCAGTTGGCCTTATCCAGTGTGAAAGAAATTTGGATCAAGTACTCCCCAGAGGTGCCCCTTTTCGGCAATAGAAGCTGTCAAGTACACTGAAATACCAAAGCCACTTTGGGTACTTTAGTCTGTTTATTCCCAAAAGAGAGGGCTAATTGAGAGTAGTTGATAAAATCTGTTTTCATATGATTCGTACTCAAAGAAGTGGAGAACAAGCGTAGCGATAGCGGAGCGAACAATCCAGGCGGATAAATCAACAAAAGGAGAGAGCCCGGAAGCGGGGGCCCCACTCCTGTAGAAGGAAGACTCCTCTCCGGTCTACCGAGACTCTGTGATCCAAGAAAGGTAGTTTCGGCGAAAGATTAGGCCTTCTGACCGGAGCGAAATCCGCCTATCAAAAAGGCCCCATTGGATCTACAATAGAATATACATCCTGGTACTATCAGCCCATACTTAGGATCAAACGGCTCATGCACGAATTCGTACGTGACAGACGCATGGTATACCTACTATTGGATTTGAACCAATGACCATTGCCTTATGAGAGCAAGACTCTAACCGCTGAGCCAAGTAGGTAAGATTTATACCTGCCACATAGAGATTCCCCGGAGGGGGCCCTTGCAGACAGACACAAAGAGAAATCGATAGTAACCAAAGATGTGTCATCTTCTAGCCCTGCCCACCCTTCTAAGGTTAAAAGAGGTGTCATTTCTTTTCTCTGGCCGCCTTTCCTTGGTATCTTTTTGAGCTGCTTATGCCTCTCCAGATCTCCCATTCTTTGGAGCTAATTAATTGAGCGGAACGAGCGGTGTATACGGAGCGAGCGAAGAGGAGAGAGCCCAGAGGGGGCCCCTAGAAGAATCCGATAGCGTAGCTCCAGCAACTAAAAGGTTAGCTACACCGGGCAATGTAGTTGTTGAAGAACTCATCGTTTAGGGTCATCAATAACTGGCATTGCTCCATGACGGGCTTCCCTCTTTCCTGGGCGCTTCTTTATGAGCTTAGAAGCGATGTCTTTCTTTCATCGAGGTCCCGGCTCAAAAGGCGTTGTTAACTGGCCTTAAAAGGCATTTTCGACTAAAGACAATTGAACTCATCGGAGATGTGCCGGTTCGATCTGCTCCTGGTCTTGTTTTTCGAGATTCTTCCTGCCAATCAAGATCATAATTCCAATCCCGAGGGATCCTCAGCTGTTGTGATCGTAGCATGTCACGCCATGGTCATTTTTTTATTTTCCTTCTACGGTCCCATTCTCTCCTTCCCTAGCTGACAGCAGTTAGGTTCTTGGATTGAGTCTTAGCCCAGCAACTTGTCCATGGACTGCTAGCTATATGCCTAACACATGCAAGTCGAAGCCCCAAACCAAGGGCGGTGGGAACGAGCGAAGCGATAGCGAAACGAGCGGAACATGCGTAGCGAACAAGAAGAGCGCTTTAGTGCTGCTTCCCCCGATTTACTACCATTGAAAAAGGCTAGGATCAATCCGGATCATCGGACAAAATCTGTCAAAGTAAACGTACCCTTACAACGATTGAGAGATTGAAAGAGACCAGGAGGATCAGATCGGAACGGGGATGACCCGGGGCCCCCTCCGGGTATAACAACCATAGGTCTTGCAGACCCCCTTCTCTTTGTGTTCATCATTTCGTGGATTTGGCTTGCCAAAGTTCTAGCATATGCCGATTCTGACTTACATCAATGTCTGAAGTAACTTATCTTGGAACGAAAGAGTTGGTGTCGTATGGAACTACTATCGGGAAAGCTGCGTAGGTTTATCGGAACTTGCCTTTCCGCTCTTTCTCCGTAAGCTCCATTAGTGACGAGCCGTTTCTAACCAACTTCCAAACTTAGTATGCAAGCTCAAGAAAGCGATTTACGTTACGGCCTCCGACAAGCTAAAGCAGGCACCAAGAGCTTGGTTTGAAAGGTGCAGCAGCATGTATAAGAGCCGAAATAGGAGTAGAGGAAGGAGCCGATTTTTTTCAAAGAAGTCAATCGGATCATTCAATGTTTATAAGGAGGTCGACATCAGGTATTGTCCTTCTTCTGGTTTATGTGGATGACATTGCTTTCTCTAGTAATGACTTAGCCTCGATAAATGAGCTTACGAGAACATTAAGAACCCGGTTTGATATGAAAGATTTAGGGGACTCCAATTTCTAGTGGAAGAAGTCCTTTGCCATCTTGTGAGGAGTGAAACAGCTTGACCATAGGGAAAGGAGTGAAAACAGGATGAGCTTTCTGCTTGCATTTCAGGGAGTTGTTTTTGCTCCTCACCTTGATAACAGAGATCTGGCACTTTCTATATCCAAAAGGTTCTCCCATAGCATTTCACATCCAACCGCGAAACTGCTGGGGGTTAGGAACTGGAACCAGACTGCCAAACATGCTGACTCAAATTCGCTTTGAAGAAAGGAACCAAACCATGGTGCTAGACGGACCCGGCCAAAAGCCGGACTTGGAATTGGCTATACCAACAGGCACGGACTTTCACTATCACCCGTCTAAAGACCTAAATCTGTAGCCTAGCTAGCGCGCCCAACGAATTCCATTTCTCAAACTGGCCTGCTGAATGAACCCGCGAAAAGAGGTGTTTTAGTCTTTCTCCTTCTACGTTTTTTGCCCTGGTCGTGACACTTGGAAAAGCTACCCGTGTATTCATGGCACCGACCGGGGGAAACGCGCGACCTAGGAATGCGAACCCTGCTTTAGGCTGATTTAGCCGATCAAAATAAAGAAAGTAGATCACGAAACTCAACCGGTCACTCCACCGGAGAAGGGTAGTTGAGAAGGTAATCCAGGAATTCCGTCTTCTACGATGTTTGCTCTGAAACTGGTTCATACTGGAAGAATGGATGGCGCAGGAGTCTCTCTTCTGAGACTTGGACTGATGAACTCTGTAATCTATACTCTCCAACCTTCCTCGATACCCTAGAGGTCGACTCTTGCGGCTGGTAGAATAGGCTTCAGATAGAGGAAAAATGGACTATTAGACGAAATCCTGACTTTGGAGGATAAAGACTGATCTGAATTTGAGGATTCTGCTTGCTGGATTAGCACAAATTGAGCTATCTGACGCAATGAAAGAGATCCCTTGCCGGTCGGATTCAACAACTAGCAAGCCTAGCTGGGATAGAAACCGAACCTACTAACAAAAAAGGAGCTATTAGAGGACTGCTCACTAACTCCTTTCCTTTTCTCTAGCGTTGAACTGGCTCTGCTCCTTGCTGGAGGAAAAATGAACGATATTATGTATGTTATTCGAAGCCTTTTAGAAGTCCGAGCTTTCCTTTCAATTCGTGTAGCGAGGTCCTCTTCTTGCTTTTGTGCCCTAGCATTCTACTTTTCGCTCCTCTCTCTTCCTTTGGTCGAGTGGCTTCGCTCCTACCCTTCCTTTATCCTCCTTGCGCTATGAATTGGCTTTCTTGTTGTTAATGGGCAGACAAACTTATGACCCAGACGTGGGTGGGCTTTTTTCTAAGGATAAAGTATTCCCTTAATATACTTTCTCGGGTATCTAGCTTACGGAAGACAAGGTCTTGACGTTCTATAGATGAACTAGCATAACAGACATGCTTGAATTTAGAAAGGCAAGACAACTCTGAATCACTCGTTGAATACAAAGACAAAGCAACTTTCGCCCTATCCTGACGGGAAGGGAACTTATGAAGAAGACTGACCTGTGCTCTTCCTGTAATCTGACCTTACTATAGCTTTCTTAAAGCTTTTGGCTTATTGATCTCCAACTGTATTTGTATTCGTATCTGGTAATTCTCTTTCTAGTGGATCAAGATATTCGAGGCTAATCCACTCTTCCTTGAAACTTGGAAATCGCCCTTTATTTAAACTTTTTGAACTTCTAAATGAGTTGCTTCTCGACTCGACTGACTCACACTCCTCTCCTATCTTTTTAAGAGCTGCCATGGGCATTTTTCTTTCCTTGGATGCTATAAGAATGGGCTGGCTCTTGCCCCATGAAAAAGGATGAAAATTGACAAATCCATTAAGAGTATCATTTGTCACTTCTCTTGATTTCCCACCCACCTACCTATCATCTATCAGTCTCCTGAAGCTCCCCCGCTTGGTAGCTAATCCCGCTCGTTGGTATCTGGGAGTCTAGATCTTAGCTTATCTTATACTCTCTATACTTCGCATTTCCTTGAGCCTTTCTATTTATAGACCTGGACTGCTATTTGTTTCATACCTGAAATAAAAGGCAAGCAAGTCAGGGATTCCTCGAGCTGCTATCTCGATACCGATCCTTGAAACCCTGAATGAAGGGCACTGCTTAGGTAAGGGTAAGAAAGAAGCGCTGATCCACTTATACTCGCTAGGGGTTACTCTATCACACGCATCCTAGCTTATCTCACTTCTTCCTTGAAGGTCCCACGGACTGTTCGAATCCTTAGCCTGTCCTTGATTAGCTTCCTATCACCTACGCCTCCTCCCAGGAAGTCACTATTCTTTCCTTTCTCCTGGCTCCTGAAGCTTTTGCATTTTTCAAAGGCCTTCACTCGATCTTCATTCTACTATAAGAACTCAAACCTGAGTCCATTACTCTCCTGGTCGAGTTCGTTTATTCGTTTTTTAAGAACTCACACTTCGTACCTGAACATGAATAGGCAGCGCTCTTTTTCCCGACGTAAGCCCAGGCTTGCTATCATCCAGTTGTGGCTTTTTCCCCTCTTAATTCTCAGGAGAGTGCTATAGCTTGTTCGCTAAATTCCTTCCCGATACCCCTTCATCACGTCTTGGGCAACCCTAGCCTTGGAAAAACATTCTCTCACTTCCCCGGACGAATTGATTTAATATCTTTTCAGGTTCAGTGAGGACAGTCCTCCTAGCAGCGGTTCCTTTTCATATCCCGTTTTGAAGCAACTACACTCGCTCGTTAGCCTGTCTGGCTCTCGACCTGCTTCAGTCTCTAAAAAACTCTGGCAGCTGGGACTATTGCATTCGCAATACTTCGTTCTGCTACCTTCCGATGTTGCTTACTACCAAACCGACAGCTAACCTTGCTTTTCTACCTTATCAGTAACAGCTATATTCGGAGACTTTACCTGAAGAAAACGGAGACCTAGAACTACTAGGATTCCTCGCTTAACAACAAAAGAAGAAGAAAGATGAACTGGAACAAAGCCCGCAAGGGATGTGAAGCCCTTCTCAATGTCTTCCCCTCGCCCTGTGGATCCAGGAGGCAAGGGGAATTCGTTGATTGAATCCATTCCTGGTGATGTGCCGCTAACAAGGCCTACCTATTCTCCCAATGCAACCCGGCTTTTTAGGGGCATGGCATTCAATCCTATCTCAATATATACTCCTCCAAGGCCTGAGGGTGGATTGAATCCAATCCCATCCAGCATAGGCGGGTAGAGTTCACCCATCCGGTAGCGAGGGGAAGATGAACAATGAAGCTATAGCTGCTCACCTTTCCGCTATCTGCCTTTAAGTTATAGGGGGCGCCCACCAACCAATCTTTCTTTCTCACCCCACTGTAAGCGCCTTTTTCAGTCTTTGAAGCTCCTTTATCCGTGCTTTGCCGATCTCTAGAAAAAGCAGTTCCTTCCTTTCGGTTCAGGTCTTTCCGAACCAAGGACTTCATTCATTGAAGCCCTTACAAATTTTATTGATGAGAGCGGTAGCCTTTTCCCAGTTGGTCTAGCCAAGCCCAAGTCCCTTTACTTTAGCCGGGTTCGCCCGTCTTTTCTTTCGCTTTCTGATTAAGACCCTGATGAAAATCCTCTCAAATCCTCCAGTGCCCCTATGATCTTTCATTTCAGATGCTAATTCTAGAGCCTTATTATGTTATCAAAGTCTCCAACGGCTGCTGCTGAGTCATCCCCTTCCGGGGGTTAAAATCGGACCGCAGGAGGGGATGGATAAAGGAATTATTCCTATCTCATAGAAAGTGCCCCGTAGGGCCTTAAAGGGGATCTTACCTAGGGCGGAGATTTAAGAAAGAAAGGAAGTAATCCGTCTCCCCTTGAATGGTAGCCCTTGCGGGGATTAAAGAGATATCGCCGCAGGGTAGGAGTTAAGGGGGGAGTAGTCATCCAAAAGAAATGGAAAATCGGTTGTTTTCGGGGAATCAGGACCATTGATCGGCGAAGAGGTAGCGGGAAATTAGTACCATCGGGGAATGAGTAGTGATTTAGCCAATTACTCCTGACACTGGAGGTGCGGGATGCCACATGAGGTAAGGTACATCTAATGAAAGTCTTTTCGCAGGGAAAGGAAATGCCCGCTTTTTCTTTCCTACAGTAGAGGAAAGGTACTTAACTCAACTAAAAGGAGGGAGGAAGGGACCATGCAGAGTAGTACGGAAGGGGAGGCCTCTTCAGAGGTAGTGAAACCCTTTATTTCAGCGAGGCAAGAGAGGCAATGAGAATAGTTTTAGGACCACATATCCTATTTGATTGAGACCCCGAGGGAGAAGCGAAAGCTGGATCGACTCTAAAGTAGAGTAGCTGTACTTGCCTTTTTCTTAGAGTGGATTGAGGAAGAAGTGGAACTCCGATGAGAACGTAGTCTTGCTGCATCCCCTGAAGGAGAAGAGGCTAACCTATCCTTAAAAGAAGCTGGATCATCTGGAGTTAGATCAGCTGGAGTAGCTACTTACCTTACAGGTGTCCGAAGAAGTCTGTTGGTACAGATGTCATATGAGATGTGAAAGCGATTTCCGACTGAAAGACTACTAGTTGACTAAGAAGTAGAGCCGACTGTAACATCCGACCAGAGAGGTCAGTCAGTGCTGGGGAAGCAAAGAATGGAATGTCTGTTCTGTAACAAGCTTTATTTGATTATTCTTTTTCAAGAGAAAGCCATAAGGACTCTGTAGATCGCGAGAATGCATGTTCTGATGCTTGCATGGGTGAGAGCTCATCTGCTTCCTTAAAAGTAAGTTTCACAGAAGGGAGGTTAGCGAGATCCCTTATCTGAGGAAATAAAAGAAGCTCGACCATGAAAAGGAGTGGAAACCCTAGCAATAAGGATGACTCTCGAAAGCTTGGCCCGTATTACATTAGTGGGACTACGGCTGGCTCTTTCTCCTCAATCGGGGGGAAGAATGCCATTCTTAACATCTTTCGCTACCTTTCTTTCACAGGTGGCAGAATTCTAGACCATATAACCTTGCCAACTAAAGCGGCCTACTCTATTGCAGTAAGGGCTTAAGCGATCGAAGTGACCTAACCTGGCTCCATCTAGAAGGGCCCTCGGTCATCTATTTCGTCTTTGGAACTAAAAAAATAGTTTACGGGCCTAGCTCAACGAAAAGGCAAGTCCTTCGGTTCCAGGTTCGAGTGATGGTTCACCAGTGAGAGATCAACGAAAAGCAAGCCTTCTTCCCAGTTTGAACTAAAAGAAAGTAGTTGAAACCCGAGACCAAAGGAGTGTACGTTACTTAAGGAAGTGTACTTAACGAGGGGCTGTTGAGTAAGGGAGGGGTCGGTATACTAATATAAGTCTTTGTCTCTACCCTAGCTAGAAGAAAGAAAGGGTATGCCTGCGCGTAGAAGACCTAAAAAGCCTAAGCCTAATTCGGATCAGCCTATGAAAAGTAGTTCCCCGTGGAAAGCGAGAGAGCTGTTGATGGAAGAGGAATCACCGGGTTGTTCGGTTCAATGGTTGGGAAGCTAAGCTCCTTAGAAAGGATTGACCGAGAAGGCGACCCCTTTTGTTTGCTTTTCCTGTTTGCTACCTAATAAGCAATATTTACTCTTTGTTTTCGATTCTTTCAAGAAAGGATCCATACGATCATATTTTATCTATAGCAGAAAAGGTCTTTCTTTCATGGACTAGATCCCAGCGGACAGCAATCTTCTTATTGAGAACCCAACGTTTAACGAAGAAGATGGGGAATCACCCACATGAGGATCAGAAGACGCATTCTAACGCTCGCCCGAAAGACTTATTCCGGAGTTCGGGATCAGATCAGATTCGGAATCGGAGAATAGGAACAAGAGGAAGGAAGTAGCTCGCCTAAAAGGAGAGGAACGACTTCAACAAGAGGAACTCCTCTTTACTTCGATAAAAAAAGAGCTTTCTAAAGAGAGTTGCTTACTACGAAAAGCAAGATGCCCCACTAGTCTTATTTTATTGATCACTAGTCCAGTCCTTACTTACTCTCAGTCACTGATTAAAGAACGAATACCGAGACAGCCATTCCCTTGCCTAGGTGTGCCATCAAAGTGGACTTTCAGAAAGCCTATGATTCTAACAATTGGAATCTCATATTGGATACTATACATTGCTTTCATTTTCCTTCCCCTTGTTTCGGTGATCAACGACCCTGTAACGGCGAGAGGGGGTCCCGCCCAAAGGAATAGTAGCTAACAACTTTGATCGTGTTTGCTCCATTGTTGTAAGTCTATCCGCTTTATATTATAGGTTTATGTAGGTTTATGAGTCACATAAAGCTATAATATATCGAGGGCCCTTCCTAATCGATAACTGGAGGGGTCAATTTTGCTAATTGATCCTTCTATATTATATATAGATATGTTTTTTGTGCGCCTTCCCCAGACCTTTTGAATAAGCTACTGCTGCGGGTGCTACGGACTCAACGGACTTGGATGTGGAGGCGGACGTGGACCCGGCTTTTGAATGATCAGATTGCTGGATGTGAAACCCTATCTGCAGGGCGGTCTACGAAGACAAATAAATAATACGAATAGTACTTGGGAGGTGGAAGCGGGGAATCGGACTCTGTGCCCCCGATTGACTCGTATTAGTCTTATATATCTTGTTAAATGTAATTGTAATTATTGGATTCATACTTTTGCACTCTCGCTCGAGGAAACAGAGTGGATGAAGGGATAGGCTAAGTGTACTAGCTTGGCAAACCGGAGTTATGTGTCCTCCTCGGGGAGGGAGAGGCCGGTAACCGATTTCTAAGAAGTGCCCTTCTCCGAACAAAAGATTGAAGTTCAGCAGCAACCTTTTTTTTTGGGGGGGGTACATACGAGGGCGTGTATCTTTTTTAAAGAAAGAGCGGGATTGTCAAGCCATGGAGGAAGCTTCCCAGGGCTTAGCCGCTTTTTACTTACTGGTGGTGTGAAATCCCTCAATCAGGGGGGCTACTAAGATAAAGAAAGGGATGGTCTCTGGTTAGCAGAACGATATACTAGGAAGTAGGCCCTCTATTCCCACCTCTAGCTGCTGGTAAGCCCTTCTCTCGGTAAATTGAGGGTCTCCCCCTTGTCAAACTAAATTCTAGCAGCTACATAGCGGCAAACGGCGCGGTGACTCCGGAGGTAGCGACAGAGCTAGGCATCAAAAGCAGGTAACTGTAACCATAGGCTTAGTTCTTTTTAGTAGCCCCACCTAGCCTAGGTAGGCCTCACAAGAGGGAGCATTCCGAAGCATCGTTCGATGCCCAACGACACCAATATAGAGATCACTTGACAGAATAAGATGACAGAATAAGAGCGGGAGACGGACTTCCACTATTTCTAAGGGCGACAGGAGTAAACCCAGTAGTATTGGTTTAGCGATTATGTCAAGTCTCCCCAGCTGCTCACTTGGCTTCGGATGATCAGACCTGTCTTGGACGTGGAACCCCAGAATTGAGGACTTGTGGAGACGCGGAATATCAGACTTAGGCTCAAACGGAAGCCCCGGAAGCACAGGAAAATAAGGAACTGTATATATAACCACTGGGATCCGGCACTGCCGCTGGGACGGTCTATTGCCCACCCCTCTCTCTTTGGCAGTTACAGTATGATATGATATTCTCTGACCCGTCCCCTGTTCTTGTTGGTCGTAATCATTAGAAATCTTATACCATGGGCGATAGACTAAAACCCCCATTGGCGTAATTCCCTTTCTACTTGGTTCATTATTTCATTCTTCACCCCCATGTGCTGGTTGAGAGGGGGTCTAAAACCCTTCCATTTAGTGCTTAGTGGGCCTAGCTCGTCCTTGGCAAGGCAAGGTCCACTCGCCTTATTTGTTTTGTGTTTTTTTAAAAGCAGTTTTCTCTCTATCTCCCTAGCGGTTGATCCCCTTTGTACCCCCGCCCTTTTGCTTGATTTAGGGTTCCAGAGAAGGGCTCAACTGGTAAGTCTATTTCCATTTCGAGCAGGCGAAAGGAATTAAGGAGCCACGCATAGATATACGCCTAGTGTGTTTCCCGTGAGGTCTTTAGGATTATTTCTCTTATTCTTACCTTACTTAGTTAGTCCTCAATTTATTATTAATAGGAACTAAAGCCATGATTATTCCACTACACGGGCTGAGCTCCTACCAAGAGTTTATAGGACTTTACTTGAAAGAGGGGGCCTAGGAGTGGTATTACTTACCAATCCAATTTATTCTGCCCTTTCCTTGGGATTGGTTCTTGTTTGTATATCCTTATTCCTTATTCCGACTCACACCTTGTACCTGCTGCGCAGCTCCTGTTTATGCGGGGGCCCTAAATGCTTTAATTGTATATCAAGATTGGAAATCCGCCGAGGAGTTGGACCCTAGCTTAGGGCATATTCGGGGCGTAGCCCCTCTGAAATAGGTATGAAATTCCCTCCCTTCAGAGTGGTTTAGAAGAAAGAAAAGAAGTTTCCATGGCATGCGAAGACGGAGATGCAAAGATAAAAGGGAAGATACCAGGTGTTGGTTCAGCTGACCGAAGGGAAAGCTGCTGGCTTACTCGGTCCAAGTGCCCTCTCTCTTTATCCATGGCGCTAGCAAACCCGGCCCCTTTTCTTTTTTATTTACTTTCTACTTTCTTATTCTACATTCTACATATGTGTGTCTTCAGCCCAAC
This sequence comes from Ligustrum vulgare, assembly GCA_963555705.1. Taxonomy (NCBI): domain Eukaryota; kingdom Viridiplantae; phylum Streptophyta; class Magnoliopsida; order Lamiales; family Oleaceae; genus Ligustrum; species Ligustrum vulgare. The sequence continues at coordinate 105,554 of OY743192.1, forward strand.
AAGCAACGGATGAGCGCCTGACGCGCGAAAGCCGTTGCGCTAACGCGCATACGTTTTCTTGCTCCCTTCTTCCTGGATCACTTCCTTGTTGCTGCCCACGAGTGGACGTACGAAATAAGGACCTTAATAGTTGAGCCCACTTCAGTTTTCCTCCTTCCGAAGCGCGAAAGTAGCCTACCCCGTACGCATAAGAGTGGGAGTGTGAATCTCCGGGTTTTGGTTTCATGCAAAAATAATAAATATATAATGGATGGGCTTCATTCTAAATTTTTATAAACAGGCCAACGCCCCTTCCGTTACGCTGTCTCCTTTCCAAGGGTCTGTTTGCCAAATCAATGCAATGAAGCCATCCCGGGCCATACTTTAGGTAGGAAACCCTTTGGTAGTAACACCATCATAAGATCTTTGTTTTCAATTCCTCGGAAATAAACTATATTTATCAGATATTACTATAAATTTTATAATATGAATTGAATACAAAACTGAAAATGCTATTCTCGATTACGCCTCCCCAGACCCGAACTACCCATCATTCCGATTCTTTTTATGCCTCTCGGCTGGCTTTACTGTCTGGTCCGTATTCGTTTTCTTGCTCGTTTTCTTTTACGTTAGCGCATCCGTCTTTCTTGCTTCTGCCAGGCCTAACTATTTTTTTTGTTCAGATACGCCTAAAGACTTATATCTTGGTAGGCTTTTTTATACACTTAGGCCAACTCTATTCTCAAAGAAACAAAGTCTCCAAGAAGGTTAATAAACGCCGTCGAAAGACTCGTATCTCTACGAAATCTTTAAGTCCACACCTTCCATTAGAACCTTCAATGACTTTAGGTATAAGAAATGAAGGATTTCTAAGAAGGTCCCACGCCTTAAACATAATGCCATAGCGGATACTATTAATGTTATTCATATCCGACTCCCTAGCAATACGTCTAGGAGACACGGGTGGACGCATAATAACCTCCAAGGGCAAACTATAATCAAATATAATAGTAGCATACCATAATCAAATATAAAAGTAATCAAGATGGAGTTTGAGAAAGGATTTTAAGATCCTCTCCATCATCGAGAACTCATCATTCTCCCAGAAGAGTCTCAGTCGATTAATAGAATTTTCATCTATATCTTTTGGAGCGACCTCCTTCAGGAAGAAAGCTCTTATATACCCGATCTCATAACAATTAAGGATTCCCTTATCAGGGAAGGCTAACCATAATGAAACCAGAAGAGGTGTTAAGCCACTAGGAGAATGTATTACCAACCAGTGTCTTCGCCATCAACGAGATAATGTCCAAAAAGGATACTTACCTACATCAAACTTTGAAAACACACGATACACACCGCCTCTAAGACGAAAGGAATTCCGTTTTGAACATCCTAACTTCTTAAGAAGGCACTCGCAAATCCGGAGCATATTTTAATAAGAGGAATTGAAAGTGGACTCAAATCCATCCCATCTCTATCATCGCTGCCATCATATCATCATGGTCATTATCGTAGTCGTCATTAAGGTCCATCGAGGTGGAAGAATGATTAACCCTGCCCTGCCTTGAGGCGCATTTCTAAAGCCACTCAGAATGAGAAGAAGCCCGGGAACCCCAATCTCCGCAATCTATTATCTCCTTTCCGCTTTATTCCGTCTAATCTTGTCTACCAATCCCACTGACACAAGGCTTTCGGTTCGTGTTATGCTTCCCGCGGCCAGATCTAGTGGCCAGAGTCTAAGATGAGTCTTTTCCTTTTGACTATCTCTCGAGCACAGGTCCATGGTGAACATTCTGCCATACTTGGCGTCCAAACGGCACTACTGAGTGGAGCATATTGAGGAGAGTCTTAGGCTCTTCAAGACCTCTTTCGCTCCTTTTAGAATCAATATTAATCCCCTATTTATGCGCTTGCTTGCTTTGAGAATTACATGTTAGTCATCTTAATGACTTAGTATTGGTAGCTTGTGCTATGGTACAATATTAATCATATTACTTAGAATGTATTGGTAGGCTTGCTTGCTTTAGGGCGTCAGTTGTGGCTTGACTTCTTTAAGTTCAGCTAGTTGATATCGAGAAAGCTCCTTAATGGCCACCTCATCCCTGTTCTCCGGGTTCTAAGTGAACGAAGCGATTGTTCCACAGGTAGAACATCGTCACCTTATTCGATCGATTGAAGAGGCATGAAGCTACTGGGACAAACGAAAGCTAACGTCTGATAACGTATCTAAGATAGTGGCAGGAGGTGGATATCAAACTGATTCGGCCCTGTGGAGAGCGGCTGAGACAAAACAAGATCTTGTGTCTTCCCCCATATCTCGCTTTGACAAAGCCAGATCGTCAAATTGCATAGAAAGCAGATCCGGTGCGACGAGAACTCATCCAATGCGGTTTTGTTCTCTCAGTCAGACAGTCTATCGCTCTCAGCAGCAGTTCATTGGTCATACCCTCGGTGGGTGATGACTAGCAGTGCTTCCTGATTGAGTTCTCACCCTCTATTGATAGATCAAGAGTTCCGGCCCGGCTATGATTCCATCAACAAACCCGATTCGGTATAAAAGCTTAGCTTCTATTAAAATAATCTATTTTGGAAAGCTATCAGAAAGCTTTACTGGTCTCCCCAACTCAGTTTTTCACTCTAAAACCGCAAGCAGAAGGATGAGCCTTGGGGCCACCTTCCCAAGAGGTTGATTCACCGAAAAGGGGAGGGCGGACAGAAAGAGTAGATTGATAGATGGAAGAGTACCACCCAACCAAAAACGAAAGGAATCTCCGGTCTTATCCTGTTCATGGAAGTTTAAGGCAAACAACGTACACTACACTACAGAGGCACGGGCCAAGAGATCATAACAGTCAAATCCTCCACTTTCATTTTCAATAAAAAAATTCTCATCAGGTTAAAAAAATGTTGAGTCAAATCAAAAGGTTTGAATTGACGAGGAAAGGAATCATAGGAGCTGGGACCACAGAGTTCCCTAGTTGAGGCATGTAGAGAACTCGGTACTGTCAATTAGTCCACGTATCAAGTCTTGTGCGGATTGGTTGGAATAAAAAGGTGGGAATCCCACGGTGGAATTGACTGTATGAAAACCCCTTCTCAGGTGGCTTTAGATGCTGCGTTTAGGTGACACCATGGGGGTAGCGATAGCCCGGACTATGTAGTCATCTGTCGAGTCTTTCACTCTCCCCTTGTACACAAACAAAAACACTGTCACAGAAGAGATGACTGGTAAAGTGCTGTCATGAGACTAGTGCTCTCGATTTGACTAAGTAGCCTGATTGACTTAAAGCTTCATTGACTAGGACGGAATGCAAAAGGAGAACTAGGTCTAAAATAAAAGCATTGATTATGAGGGAAGAATCCTCTCTTTATCTCTTAGCTGCCCTATAATGTCTTCTTTCTGGAGTTCTTGCATTCTAATATCGTATAGAACTTTACTTTTTAACCAACCAATAGAATGATCTCATTGATTCACCTTTTTTTCTTTGTGAGATTAGGACTGGATTAGCGATCACCGGCATTTTCATGGATGAGTTTTGCTTTGCCCCGAGATGCTATCTAGACTGTCTTCTTTCTATGCTTCTACCTGACCTGAGCCTAAAGGTAAAGGAAGGAAAATACCACAAACCTGAGCCTTCCAAAATTCAACAGATTCAACTCCACCTACTCATTATGGGACGGAATCGCCTTTCTTATCTATTTTATTTCATGCCCTGAGCTAACTCATTTCTCTTTCGACTGGAACTCCTTAATTAGTTAATCCGGAAGTGACTTCGATACCTTTCCAAGAGTAACTCGCTTCTTTAAGCCATGCCCTTAGCACCAAGACTACTGGCTCTTCCAGCAAGAGCAGTAAGATCCATTCTTTGTACCTCCTTCAAGGACAAGAGATGAAATATAGCTGCTCTCCGCCCAGCATGAATGAGAAAAGAAGGGGTTTCGCATCTAGATGGATTAGGAAGCGGGCTCAAAAGGCACTTTAGATTACCACCCTACATGGATTCTCCTCAAAGAGATTCAAAAAAAATCTTTTCCAAGCCTCTCAATGAAGGAATACTGAAAAGACGGCTAGAACGCCTTAGATCTACTTGAGAATGGGTATCCGCCGAAGTGGAAGAATGCCTTAGGACGAGTAGAACCAATGATTGAACACTATCAGGAGACTGACTTACTCGAAACTAATAGTGAAGGTCGTAGAGATGGGTACAGTTGCTCGTATCGAATAGTATTTCCGAGATGTGAATCTCACTAAAGCACTTCGAATCAAGATCTTCATCAACATTCCTCGTGGTCTTGCTAATTCTCGTAGACAACCCTGGAACTAGAACTGGTACTGGAATTGATGTTTACAATGATGTCGTCTATTTATGTACTATGGGATTACCCGGAATCAGAAGTGGGTAGAGTAGTCAAAGTTCGATCAATGGGCTCTACATGACTAGGCTCCACTTACATACTGGATTGGCTGCTTGCTTGGGCTTACGAGTAAGAAAGACCTACTACCACCCTCCTCTTAATTTAGCCCATTTGTGTTCTTCCGCAGCTTTTGAGTGAGGGGCAGGGTAAGAAGAAGGGGTATAATAGCAAATGCCTAGAGCCAACAATATCCGAAGGCGCTACGGCGCGGAAGTCACCCATGCAATACTCCCCCACGACCTTCAACAAAAAAGGTACCTTTATCCGAAACCGAAACAGGTCGATAGGTATAGACGGGACGAGAGACCACTCTCTAACTAACATATTCGAGTTTTCGGCGGTCGACAGAGCTACACGTTAGAATATTCACTCGCGAAAGAACAACAATATCTTACTTATTATTAATAAAGCCTGACAGCCAGCCGGTAAGAAGTGAGGTACACTTTTTAAGTGGCGGGGTCATAATTCATTCAGGTGCGCTACAGCAATAAAGTGCATCTTGGCGTGGTGAAGGGCGCAAGGTAGGTCCAGGTCAGACTACGCGAGATGGCAATAGCCTTAGTCGAAAAGAAGGACGATTCGGCAGCAGCTCTTCCGACATCGTCCTAGTGATCCAGGCTTGGGCATATTCCTTGTACTCTGGGAGACTAGCCGGGAATAAGGGATGGGCCTATAGAACGGAATCTGGACTCTCCGCTCAGGTAGATCAGCTTCTAAGGCAGCAAGAACAGAAGACCATCTTTTAAAAAGCAAGAAATGGAAAGAAGAGGGGGACAGAAAGAGCGGTTAACTCTATCAGATCTGCAAAGAAGTACCAATAGAAGGTGATCATAAGGAGGGCCCTACTTAAGAGTCCCGTAGAGCAAGTGAACAGAATCCTAACCATCTTCACTTCAAGTTAGACCTTTACCTTCTTATCGGTGACAACAGAAGAAGCCCAACCCCACGGGCAACATCCTCCCCTTTTGCCTTGGGAGTAGCTCATGCCTCAAAAAGAGCTGCTGGATCATGTTCTAAAAGCAATGCCCTGCTACTCTAGTAGGAGGTTGACTATATCCACAACTAATTGTGTAATATAAAAAATAGGTTGCCCTCGACGTTTTGGATTTCTTCCGCCTGCAATGTTCGAAAGAACGTTAACTGGTGATGAATTCTTAAAGGATTTAAAGCCTGTTAAAGCCCCCTCGTAAGACCGACTTTCACTCCGATGTGAGAGCAAGGGCAACTGCCAGCTTTGATTCCGGGTATTGTAAGGTAAAAAAGAGTTTATACGACCTGTATAGTATAGTACTTGACTTCATTCACAGCAGTAAAGTAAGCAAGTAGTTGAATCAGTAGTAGCTCTTTCTTGTCTTAGCGGTACTAGCTCTTAACCGCACGAACGGGAATAGAGTTTAATGCAAGCTCAAAAGAGCCTACAGTAACTCCTTTCTTTTCTGTCTCTAACTGTACTACTAGCAAGTAAGCAAGCAAGCGAGTGAAGTGAACCGAGGAGAGGGAGGTTGACTACTTAGAAAGTTCTCCCAGTAATAGCCTTTCTCTTCTATTTTATACTTCATAGTGTGGATGATTTCATGGGCCAATATGGTATTATCTTGGATGTGCCGGTGAGGGACAAAGGCCGGAAGACTGACGAAGCCCAGAAAGCTCTATCAAGGTCTACCAGGAGGCCCAGCCCAAGTGCCTATAAATAGAAAATGAGGGGACCCGCATCGAATCCTCCAGTGTTCAAGTGTTCTGCTCACTAGCATTGTACTGCCTTGTACAGCTACTAGTGTAGAGATTCTAGGCAAATAAGCTCGCACTTCTCTTTCCGCTGATAAAGGAAGGTCCAAGGCCAAGGAGAGATAGAGGTAAGGCAATCAATCCATTCACTGGTACCGATGGGGTCTACTTACTTAAAGCTTCCAACTGCTACTTCGGAGGGACAAGGGCAGCTATCTTCTTCTCTGATTCCGAGCGATGATGCGGGGATCTACTAACCAATGCAAGCGGTAGGGCTTTTGTATAAGGACTTCTCTGGGTGGATGACCAAGTGAGATTCTGCAGGTATTTCGCAAAATAGTCTGGTATATAGTAATGGCATAAGAAGACGAATTTCCGCACTGGGAAAAAAGGTCAGCCAAATTCTGTTATAAAATGGGCATTAGAAGAAGAGGTGATCATGATTCTCTGCATCGACGCCGCATAGTAAACATTGGGTTTCCTGGGCAATCCCCTGAGCGACCATTCTATGACGTGTACTAAGTCCCCTTTTTTTACAGCTAACCATAGTATCAAAGCGTGTCTGGGTACTTTACCCTTGAACCACACCACTCTATACCATGGCACCTGCGTACTCCTGTTCCGGATATCCTCCCATGCTCTACTAACTGAGAATGTACCATTGGGGGACCCCAATGGGAAGGTATTATTATCGCTTAGCGTTTGTGCTAAGGTACGATCCATCAAATTTATTCATGAGAGGGAGGTGGAATCTTTCCTGTAGTAGTTGGAGTTGGAGGTGTGGCACACCAGCTTGGTCTTTCTGTATAAATGTATTTGCCGGTTGGCTGGTCAACGGTTGAGCTGTCTGGTAAATTTTCCACTAATAATCCGAGGAAAAGGTATCCCTTCCAGTCTTCTATCCCCTCTAGGGAGGAGGAGTAAAAGGTATTTCACTCTTTTTCCGGCATTTGAAAAAATCCGCTATTACTTACTGTACTGCTTTTAAAGGCTTTCTTTTTGCAAGGAATGGTTAGGACAGAGCATAGCCCCTTGGAAGGAGGACTCTCTAGAGGAGTCGGGTTCCTTCGCCTCTTCTTCTTTTTGGGAAGGCTTCTACTGATCAAGCATCAATTATGAGCGAAGTTATGGAAGAGTTCTGTGAAGCAGCTGGGCATAAGGTCAACACCAAAAAATCTAAGCTCTTTGTATCTGGCAATGTCCCGAGAGGACTAGCAATAGGGCTAAGCTTGATGACAACAATTCCACTAAGCCCTTCTTTGGGAAAGTACCTGGGAATGCCATTAATTCACAAGAGGATAACTAAATCCACGTACCAATTTCTTCTTGTGAAAACCTTGAGCAAGAGTAGAGCTGACACTTCCATCTTTGTTAGGATCACTTCCTCGGATATTCTAATTTTAACTTTTGATAATGCTTTTAAGCGCTCTAACTGCCCTTTGGTTCCCAAGCCCTCGGCAGTTGTTCCATATAAGGCAATTCATGGAGACATAGGTACTGGATTCCAGTCTAGCCGTTGAAGCAGAGTTAGAGATGGAAACATGATTAGGACGCTTCCTTGAATCCGAACTAGGAGAATGAGGTTTTGATCCCTGACTTTCTTGCGTTTTACGCTTCAATCCAGCTAGAATCTCAGTTACTTCAATACCATCAACTCGCACCGAGTTCTTTCTTACTCTTTGTTCAACCTTCCTCCACCGCTCTCCTCTTCTTAGTGCAAGATTCAGAAAGCAGGTTAATGGGGTGAGGTTCATGTTGAGACTGGGCCAAGTTCTCTTTTGGATCAACCTTAGTCTGCAGAGGGAATTGGGCCTTTCCTTTCTCAGCGGATGCGTTACGGATTCTCGGGTCAATCAGTTCCCGGGCATCACGGAAATTGGAATTTTCGATCCCGCCCAACTGATCATCTTCCTCCCTAGCTGGTAATGCAAACTCCGATGAAGAAGGATCCGATCGCCTACGTCTGATGATGATTCTGCATTTTTCATACATGGTTCTCAACCACGGACCATATTAGAACTTCTCTTTCTCACCTTTGTCATGTGCAATGATCTTGGAGCAAGATTTCGCAATATGCCCCATACAGCCACATGCCTAATATCTATTATGCAATCTCTCAGATTTTAGCATCGCAAATATGATGTCCTTACCTTCCTTGATTCTGATTGTCCTTCTGACTGGCTTCAATATGTTAACTTCCGCATGTAACCGGAAAAATAGACTATCAAAGGAGATATCTTCTAGCTTCAAATCCAAGGACCATTGTATAAAGTCTCTCCAGATCTTTCTCATTTTCGAAAAAGAAGTGGAAGAAAGGATTGTGTGAGAGCAGAGGCGGAAGGTAGATGGCTAGGGAGTGGATCTTTTCAAACTCCCACTTTATCGTTGGGATTGGGCGCAATAGGAGGTGCTTCATCTGTCACGGCAATCTTCCCTTCTTCAATCAGATCTTGAATCTTGTGTCTTGCTACCACGGGGACCCCGGCCTTTTTCGCTTCAAGCCGATTTCAAACCGGAGACTGCCATCAAAAGTGGAAAACTTGCCAAAACCTGGGAATTTTTGTTGCAAGCCCTCGGAAAAGATAAAAAGCCATTAGTCGACACAACTAAATAAGGCATTGGACTAATTCTTTTCACCACGTGAAAGCTTTAGTACAGAAACATAAATGCCAACCTCAGCGATGTTAGTTGTTCTTGGCTTTACTATTCTGGATCGCTTAACCTCTCTTGCCAAACTGGTTGACAAAGAAGCCAAGGATGAAGATGGGATCCGAGATAAAAGAGGGAAAGAGAGAAGAAAATAGTCCTGAACCAAGTTCCTGCGCTCTCAAAGGAACTCAGTGTAGGTTCTCCTAGATCTCAGAGTTTTCCAAAAGGGATCTCCAGGAAAGTCTGGAAAAAGTCTCTGAAAGTCCCAGAGAATCATCCTCTCAGAAAGTTCCTTTCTGTCTGAAATCGGGACTCTTTATACTCGCCCCCCGGATCTGCTAACTCTATTCTTGAAGTAGGCTCGTGTCAGCTGAGGTTTGTTGGAACCCTGGCGTCACAAACTTGCTATATGGCAAAACATCATTGGCTCGCGAATGATTGGCACAGATTCCCATTCTCGCGATCCTCATACTGCGGATCTCCATCCGTACATAGTACCTACACCTACACATCGCTTAATCACAGTCGTCTGATCCGTAACTAACTTCAGACAGAGGCGCACGTACAATCTCTTGAGTCGGTCTAAGGCACATGTAACTTGTTAAGAAGACTGAACTCTACGATAAAGAGATAGATAAGTATAGCAATATAAGCAACAAAAAGCAAATATAACAGACAGAAAGAATGAATTGTATAAGGGTCAGATAGGAAACAGATTTGTGTAATAAAAGTACAGTGTACTGTAATATAAGGAAAGTGAAAAGTTTGGGCGGAAGAACATAACATAGTCCAAGAAGAAAAAAGAAATTTTCAATATTTTGATTTCGTTCTCGAATCTTGGCTAACATAGGATAAAAAATGGGTAGAAGCAATGTTGGGAGACGAGAAATTTTGGAAACTAGCAGATAAACAGTCCATTAGAAATGCGGTTAGGGTTTAAACCGTCACCCTAGAACCAGATAAGGAAATACTCGAAATGATTTTCTTAGCCTGGCATGATAATAGTGGTACCTGTTTGCTTCACGGAGTAGAGACAACAATCACACTGGAGGACATGGCAATATTGGCCGAAGTTCCATGTTATGGGAAAAAGGTCAATAATGCTCTGCGAAACATAGAGGCACAGAAAGCTGCGAACTGGATGATGCGAAGAAAAAAGTCTTTAAAGGTAGAAGAAAAAGAATAAGAAGAGAAAGAAGAATAAAGGGACGGCCACCTCTTACCTTCAGGTTTGGGTAGATCCAGTTGCGATTCCCCCTCTAGTAAGAATCTCCTACGCCAGGGCTTGGTTCAGATCCACGAGATGGCCAAGTGCATGGGCATGGCGAGCTACATGAGGTGGTGATACCAATAGGGGATAAGCAACAGCAACGGAAACGGACTTGCTTGATCCGGGCGGTACGAATGAGACTGGGATATACGACAAGAGGCTCCGATACGAAGGAGTATAAGAACAGCTTGATTGATAGGCTTAAGCCAGCCACAAGGTTTGGGGTTTGAAAACCATGTTTGGAACTAAGGGAGGGTGATAAGTACTATTCTTATTATTAGTCATAAGGGGGGCTAGCAGTCCTATTATCAGATTGAGCGAGGATGCTACTCTTCTTGCTGTTCTGTCCCTTGGTTGCGCAGACGAAATAGCTGATGCGAGTGATTCAGCTGCTTCTGTTGATGCAATTGATTCAGTTGATTCGGCTTGCTCGGCGAATGCATTGGGCCTCTTAGAGTTCCCCTGGGGATTTGCATTTTCCAGCTACCAGCTAATAAGACACTTCTTTCATTGCTTTAATTGGAGCCGCTGGTCGAGAAGCCAAGACTTGATGACTTTTGACGCCTGTCTAATCGAAATAACAACCAGTTCGTAGAGCTCACTTTCGAGGACTCCCATCCGATCGGTTATAAGCCTACCTACTACACCCCCCGGAAGCGATGAAATTAGACAATGACATATATGAGAGAGAGCGACCAAGCAACGGACGACGGAGAATGTTCTGGCATCTGAGTCGAAGCCTGCATTTATCCCCTTGTATGCCCGGACCGGGGTTTTCAATAGCCCACCTCACGTAGCGAGTCTCTCCTTAACATTTCGATTTTCTTCCCTTTCGATTCTTCACTCCGCTCGCCTCCGATGAAAGTCAGCGTGAACTCATAACGCTACCCGCCACTATCATATGTACCTTCCACCGTCATGCCTTACCTGATGCCTGCTTTGATTCCTATTGCGCACTACGCTCGGCATCGCCCACTACCGAACTATGCTTCCATGCCCACCTGTCAAGAGTATTCTCGCCGAACTCCGCTCTTCAAGCTCGAAGTGAAGATGATCACTCAACGCTCGCCTTATCTACCATAAGTACCTTAACCCAATACTTGTGTATTTCACTCCTTTTATCGTTAATTCAATTCCTTCCTTCTCTTGCCTAGGATCCCTCTTCCTTCCTTGTATGGTCCATCCAAAGGCAGGTTCAGGCGATTCCGTAGTCAAATAAGACTTTCTTTATCTGTCGGTCCAGAGTTCACCAAGTTCAGGGAGAAAGGGAGGATGTGGGACCATTCCCGATATCCACTCATTCGATATACGACTTCGAAAGCTTACACGTACGAAATAGCCTAGGAAAGAAGAATCGAAAGCATCGAAGCTTGGAATGCTAGCAGACCCAAAAGCTAGCACGGAATAGGGAGCCGCTAAAGCCCTTAGCCGACTTCCTGTTAGGCTTGGCCTGATAGAAGGAATGCGGACGAAGAGTTTTCTCAGACTCCTAAAACATGGGAGTACGGTCATAGAACGAGTCCCGAACCCGAACCGGTCAAAGACGGACCTGCCAGCCCTAATAATCTATAGGATTGATTCCGCTTTCCTACCCGCCGGAAAAAGGTAAGCCTTCGTTGCACACCATCCTTCCTTTATCTCTCCTATCTTGTTCCTAGCTAGCTTTCCACATCTCAAAGCCAAACTTGACTGTCCTTTGTTTTGCATCTGACTTCTTGATTGATTTCACTCCCGGCAAGCGAGGACCCGTCCGAGCGATCTTGGCTACCGGTGTGACAGGTCTGTCTAGTACAGTAGATCGCTATCAGGCAACACTGTCTCCATCCTATCTTCTTGATTAAAGCCTTGCTAAAGCGGATCAGGAATCAAAAACCAGGTATGAGCCATAGCACAGGGACTCTCGGTTGGTCGTAGAAATGAAAGAGTTTTCGCTAGTGAAGCTTTAAGAGAAGAGATAGGGCAAGTAGTCTACAACTATCCTTGCTTTGTTGCCGGCTTTCATAGTATAAAAAAGAGGTGGCTTTCCGATGTCTACTCAGCGAAAGACTAGCTCTTATCTTTAACTAGAAGCAATAGCGCCTAAGATGGAGCAAGAAAGATTACTCTATCCTGTGCACCCCTAAGGAATGATGGGACCCTTCAGTGATCGGTTTAGCGGCTAAAAAGAAAAAGCGTAAAAACATCTCATCTCCCTTTTCGGCTTCCTTCTTTTGATGACTAAGAGCGGGTCAGGCTAGCATTGACTTATTCAATCTCTTGTGCTTACGCAACCTTAGCTTCGCGTCAGTAGTGGATAAGTTTCGCAAGTCAAAGGTTTTCTGAATGTGCTAGTCATCACTATTTGGTACTAAAAAAAAAGAAATCCTTGAAAGGCAAAGCGAAAGTGCCCCCTGCACCGGATAAGGGTCATGTGTACTGCATGCAGTCAAAAGATTAGCATTAGCACAGGGTACATTGAGGACCATCTCTATGCTCGCAAAAAGCTTTTCCCTCAAACTCTTCC
>OY743193.1:5000-10000 GCA_963555705.1 Ligustrum vulgare
GGGTTTTGTCCCGATCCGATAAAAATGACATAGACTCAGAACTCTCCGTTGATACGACATGCTATTTTTTCCATTCATTCCCCTTCAGGATCAGTCGCGGTCTTCCAAACTTTACCGATGGTATGGACGAATTCCTCGCTTCATCCAAATGTGTAAAAGATTCTAGCCGCAATTAAAAGCCGAGTACTCTACCGTTGAGTTAGCAACCCGAAGAAAATATAAAAAATTTCAACATAATTTAAATATTAAAATGAAAGGGTGTGTAGATACAATCTAAATCAATTATCAATTAAATAAAGAGAAAATAAATTAGACATTAGACGCGGTAATCAAACAATTGAGCTAAGAAATCTAAAAAAACAGATTTTCTAATGGATTAGAAACATAAAAATGAATAGATCAGATCAAAATACAATAAATTATCAGATAAAAGAAACTATATATAGAGAGAATTGTCAAAATGGATAGAACACCTCTTATGTTATCTTTATCTACTTTTTTTTTTCAATCAAAAAACCTCTTGTATCAAAGAAAGGAATAAGGTAAAGTAAAAAACAAACCTATGGTACGGAACTAAATAGATCCACTTCACTGAATTATATTTGTTCGATACACTGTTGTCAATATAAATGTTGAGAAAAGAATACAATGGAAAAAAACAAAAGAAATTTCATTGAAATCTTTTTTGAAACTCAAAAAATTTCAATTTAACAATGAAATAATATTCCAAATTGTCTTGGATTGACACTAGATATCTAATCTACATAGATACAAAAAAGTGTAGATGGAAGAATAATAATGGAAAAAAAAAATATCGGATTTGAAATGTATTTCATCAATCTAAGTGGAATAAGCAAACTGGATTCCTTGTTGGTTAGTCAAATTCCAACGAAAACCACATAATTGAAAGCAATGAAATGTCCGAATTTGAGATTTCTATGAGCAATAAACTAAGGTTTTGTTGTTATCGACCGTGGAATTCGACAGAAGCAATGAGAAATAGATACGAATAAAGCAGGATTAAGGGGGGAAATAAAAAAATAGTAGAGAAAAGTTATACAAAGTTATATACAAATCACTACCCCCCCCTTGGTATTTCTTTAATTGAATTTCGTTTGATTAGGTCGAAGTTCCTTAAAAACTTCTGCCTTCTTTAAAATATCCTGAACAGTTCCTGTAGGTTGAGCACCCTTTTCAAGGAAATACAGAATAGCAGGAACATTTAAATAAGTTTGATTCTTCAGTGGATCATAAAAACCCACTTTTCGAAGATCTTTTCCTTCTCTTCGGGATCGAACATCAATTGCAACGATTCGATAGACGGCTCATTGGGATAGATGTAGATGAACAATACCCCCCCTAGAAACGTATAGGAAGTTTTCTCCTCGTACGGCTCGAGAAAAAATGATTTGATTCGCAGTTTTGTCTATGTATGGAATTCTAATAAATGACAAATGAGCCTATAAAATCAATTAGACTATGATTTAAGTCTTTTTTTTTTCGTCTTCCTTCCTGAAAATGAAAAAGAAACCATTCGTACTCATAACTCAAGTTGGATAACTCTCAAATAGCTTAAAGGAAAAAATCTTTAATCAATTTCATTTATTGAGTGGTCTTTACCCCCTTTTGTTTGTCTCGTTTAAAATTCTATTTTGATTCTTCAGTCTGATCCAGTTATTGAGACTACCGAGACAATTCAAATGGTGTTTCCTTGTTCTGGGATCCTTTATCTTTAGTTTAAATCATTGGGTTTAGACATTACTTCGGTGCTTCTTAATCCTTTCAAAATGGCAGCAACATACCCTTTTTTGTGATTTCTCTTTCTATCAAAGAATCCTACGGACAGTTGATTCCCGCGCGATACACTTTGGATCGAAAACCTTTGATCAATTCCAACAGTTTTTGCTTTTGAATTGGAAACTTGCTCAAATTGGCTCCTTTCCATTTCTATATCGAAGATATATTTACGAAGTTGTTCCAATTTATTGATTGGCATTAACCCTAGATCCTTGCCCCCGAGAAATGAATTAATCCTTTCTTACTCGAGCTCCATCGTGGACTATTTACAACCCAACAAAAAACGAAGGGTTCCAGTGGAACAGAACAAACGATGTCGAGCCAAGAGCACCTTCATTCCTATATAAATATTAAATATAAAATAGCGGATGTAAAAATCCACAACGGATCTGTCCTTCAAGTCGCACGTTGCTTTCTACCATATCGTTTCAAACGAAGTTTTACCATAACATTCCTCTAATTTGGAACCGGTATGAAATTGATTCAATCATGGAATCATGAATAGTCATTGGTTCAGTTGTACATAGACATCGTGTAATCTAGACTTTTTCTTCTATATATGATATGCGGAAAGATTTTTCTGACGAAGTCTTAGCAAGACACCATCTTTAACATATATATAAAGAAATAGATAAACGAATAAATAAATAAGTTCTTTTTGAGTCTGCAACTTCAAGTGACTCAATAGGATAGATTGACCTATTTCCTACTTTTTGAGTACCAAAGATTCAACTTACAAGGAATCATTCGAAATAGTTTTGAAAACTATTTCGAATGGAAAAAGGTTCCTATTTAGACATCATTAAAAGATAAGTCTTTTTTTTAATCGACCCATCACTGATTTCAAATAGATAAATAGATCACAGAAAAGAAGAAAGAAATCCCATTTTTTTCATGAGATGGATAAAAAACTGATGTAAGGTAAGATTGGAATCTTTATTCTTTTCATCTGATTGCAAAAATCAAAATCGAAAAAATAGAGAGGGGTTTTCGTATCTATCAACTAGACTGAACAATTGTCACTGTTATAGATATTCTATAATACTAAATTTCACTAATTGGAGTTTCCAAAATTTAAGGGATCCCAAACCTTTTTCACAAAAACCGAAAGACTATTGTCATTGAAATAGAACGATACATACATATAAGCTAAACAATTTAAGCTAAGCATTTCCATATTTTATATGTATTTTGTTTTACATGGGGTTGAGTAATATTTCAATAATCGAATCTTGTCATAAAGTGAATAAAAGGGATAGGATAAATCACCCCTGCCTCAATCCAATCGTTACATAGATTTACAATTCTTCATTATAGCCAAACAAAAAAAATACCTAAATAAAATAAAAAACGAGATTCAAAGAAAATACATCGATTCCATAACATATAGAAATATGTTTTTGGATCATTTGTTAATGAGATTTGAACAGATATTCAAATTAATACTGATTATCTCCTATCCACTCCCCTATTCTTTCTATGGGAATGATAGAGCATAAAAAAAGGAATCCGGATCCGGTATGGGAAATTACCTGTCTAGTTACAAAGACAAACCATAAGTCCAAATTTAGTCAAGCTTTAGTCTAACCCACTAAGAGACTTAGTCCTATTGATTGAATGAAATTAGTACCAAGAACTCGCTCTTGTTTCGAATTGAGAGATCTCGAGAAAAAGCAAATTACTAATTAGACTCCCTCATTTACGGGATAAATAATAAGAAATAGGGAATATAGATTCTTTTGCATCTCGATTCAAAATACATCCATCATTGAAAATTCAAATAGATATGGGATGGGAAGTTTTTCCAAGTAACTAACTTCCCTAAATATCAAAGGGAATGAACATATGATGAAAAGCCCACCCAACTTTTTGGAATTCAAACTCTTTTGTTTTGATCCATGTTCTCATCTTACCTGATAAAAAATGGATTTAGGTCCAGATGCGTGTCATTTGAACTCGATTCAGTTCAGTTTGTGAAAAAAGATATGATTCGTATAAGATAGAAAAGAGTTGCATTCCATCTAAAATTAGACTTAAAAAAAAAAGTTGTTCAAGAAAACAATCTTTTTTCTAAAATTCTAAAAAATGGATATGGCTCTGGGACGGAAGGATTCGAACCTCCGAATAGCGGGACCAAAACCCGTTGCCTTACCACTTGGCCACGCCCCATTATAAATTTCTAATGTACACTAAGAAACAATAATATTGTTATTGGTTGTTTGTCAACTCCAGTCCAAATATCTATAGAATAGATTATTATTCTAGGATTTTAATCCATATAGATATAGAATTCAACTTAATTTATTGATCATTACATATAATTCAATTAAGATATTGTATGAAAGTATGATTTCTTCTATTCTCCTTTGAGAATTGGAGGATTTTTTATTGGGTGGGTTCAAAGAAAAAGAAGGATTTTTTGTATACCTTACTTCCTTTCTTCCTTTTTCCTTATATCAATAACTCAATAAAAATGCAATTATCTCCAATAACAAAATGTCTGTTATGCTTAATATCTTTAGTTTGATCTGTATTTGTCTTAATTCTGCCCTTTATTCGAGTAGTTTTTTCTTAGGCAAATTGCCCGAAGCCTATGCTTTTTTGAATCCAATCGTAGATGTTATGCCAGTCATACCTCTGTTTTTTTTTCTCTTAGCCTTTGTTTGGCAAGCTGCTGTAAGTTTTCGATGAGATCCTTAATAATATCCTAGAAAATTCATGATTTCTTCGAGAAAAAATTCTCTAACAATTGATAAAATCAGATAAGTTTTAGAGTCTGAACCCTCGATTCACGCATTGAAATTCTTGGATAGTCGCCATAAATCCGGCTTACCCCATTTCCTCCTTTTTTTGACCCTTTTCCAGTGAAAGACCCTAACCCTATTATATTAATAATATTAGGGTCTCCCACAATATCGAATTTGGATATGAAAGAAATTTTTGTTAATGAAAAACTCTTATTCCAAATGAATTTCTGACAATTCATTTCTATTTCTAGAAAAACCTTATTTCTTGGTGTCAAAATAGGATATGTGGTATAAAAATGGAAGATCTATTCTCTTTTTTTTTTTTCAAAAAAAAATCATCTTGGAGATTGTGTAATGCTTACTCTGAAACTCTTCGTTTATACCGTAGTGATATTTTTTGTTTCTCTCTTCATCTTTGGATTCCTATCTAATGATCCAGGACGTAATCCTGGACGT
>OY743193.1:30000-32500 GCA_963555705.1 Ligustrum vulgare
CGCCTGATCAACAAAAAGCTCGAAATCTCTTCTTCTCTTCTGTTGATACTTGTTTGATTCTAAGCATCTGGTCTGAGGGTTTTCTAAAATAAAAGATTGTGAATCCTTGCATCTAGGATTCAAGGAAATATTCTCCTCTAATGATAGAGGGGCTGTCAAGACTTCATGATTCCCTTCTATTACTAAGGTAGTGTCGAATGACTGGATCTTGAATTAGATTGGAGAGCCTGATAGGAAATCTGATTCAATTAATAGTTGTGGAAAGGGGCGGAAGTTGCTTTATATACGACGGACTCGCGAGAATCTTCGAGTGCTCAGGTATTCAATCAATATTAGATTAGATGGATAATTGACTTTTATAGCAAAAAAATGGCTTTTCGGCAACCCCTAGTCAAGCCCCCCTCTTTCACAGCGATAATCGGGAAAGGGGATACGGATTAGATCAAACAAAGGGGGAAATAGGGGTCTGTAACAGATAGCGATTTCCCCCTTTTTACTTATGAAGGTCAACAAAAACAAAAAAAGAATAGGCCTTATTATTCCTACATGTTCCCATTCCCTTGAGATGTTACTACGTATTTTGCTTGTGTTTAATCTTTCACGATTCAAAAAAGAATCATTTATTGGATTGGTTTCTCAATAGTGTTCGGTCCGAATCCCTTTTTGACTCTGCACCATTGATTCCACTATTATTAGTAAGGAATAATGGAATAATTCCTTCATATTTATAGAGATAGGGGACATAACTCACATGGATATAGTAAGTCTCGCTTGGGCTGCTTTAATGGTAGTCTTTACATTTTCCCTTTCACTCGTAGTGTGGGGAAGAAGTGGACTTTAGAAGTACTAATAATTGAGTTGAGGAATCAAACTGTATCAATTGTTTTATAGATCGTTCCGCAACGCGTTTTGAACTATTTAAAATCAAAATATCTGAATTTCCAATTCCATTGGAGTCCAATGGAGTAATGTATGATAGGAATCATACTCTTTCAATCAAAGAAATATTTCAATGATTCCCATGTTTGTATTTCGAAAGGAAAGGGATCCAGATGATTGGAAATTTTTTCCAATCTAATTCTTCTGAAATTTTCTATTTCAATTCAATTAAGGGGCTCTTACGATCCTTATAGATTAGATGGATACTGAGGAAGACCGGACCTTTTTTTGATCCCTCTTTACAAGAAGCCGTTTTGCTAAGTGTATACGCACTTTCTATGAGAAATGATATAGACATAGCGGTTGTCTAACGAGAGACTATGCAATAATAAGATCTTGCCTCGGGCGAGTCACATATTGCGCATTTACCGCTGGGTTTCTAATTTTAGAAAGGAGATTTTTGCTTTATCGACTTATTTCATATCATGGTTCGGGCGTTAAAAATCGGTGAGGTTTACTCTTCCTTTTCGAAATCCGAAGAAGTGCCCGTGGGCCTCCTGTCAATAGTTAAATCAATTATTTCTTCCGAATACTAAAAAAAAGATTACTACGCGATTTTAGTAACCTATATGCCCATATCGTTTTTCAATCATTGATTCTTTCCATAACTACCGATATTCAGATTGGAAATCATAAAAAATCTAGTAATTCGAATCATAATTAGAATCATAAGATAAGAGTTAAGACGATTATTTCAGATTGATCGGAACAAGTAGATGTAGCAAATAAATTGAATTGGGTGCTATGTCAATTCCATACAATATAGGGAATTGATATACACATATATGAAGAGAATATTGTAGATTGATCTATATAAAATGAAGCCTCTATCTTTATTCTAGAGTAGAACTTTCTAGACTAAGAGATAGATAGTATGGTAAGAAAGAAATAGATGAATCTTTCTTACCATACTATCGAATTCATAAAATACTGCCGATTATAGTCCGCTCATTTCATTTAAGACGCGAAATTGGAATCCTTTTCATTTTACTTCGTCCATTTTTGATAAGAACTCAGAAGGAAAGTTTCATTCAATTCAATTTGAAAATTCATTGGAATTAATCATTTTGACTGACTGTTTTTACGTAAATGATAAGTAGAAAAGCGGTAGGAACTAGAATGAATAGTGCAGTAGCAATAAATGCAAGAATATTTACTTCCATAATCTCATCGGTTTTTTTACTTCGCAATAACTCGGGATTTAATCCCATAGAGATGATAAACCTTTCGCCTGTAAATTCAATGAATGAATTACCTCTCGACGATCTTGAATCGAATCAATATCATGAATAACAATATCTGAGCTATCAAATCAATTCGCCGTCGAGACTTGAATAGTATAACATAGGAAGTTCTTTTATCCATACCGAATCCAAACTTTGATTCCTGACCCAATCAATCCAAAATTCCTTTATTTATCATTTGTTTCCCTTCTTTTTTCTATAACGTACCTTACGTCTTCCTTGTACAATCATCTGATGAAGTATCATCAGATTGCCCTTCCACTTCGATTAGTCACATAGTTACAAACCCAAACAAACAAGAAAAGTGAAATGGAAAA
>OY743193.1:60000-65000 GCA_963555705.1 Ligustrum vulgare
AGTTAATAATGCTAGTGAGTGGATTTCTATGTTTATTCTGATAGGAAATAAGATATGCAAATAAAGAATTTTTGATCGAATGACTATTCATCTATTGTATTTTTAGGCAAACAAATAGGAGGGAAGAAAACTCTATGGATCAGAATTTCATCTCTAATCCAACTTTTTTAGTTAGAGATAGTAATGGATACTTTTATTTTATCTCTTTTGATATTGAAAATGAGACTGTTGAAATTGAGAATGATCATCCTTATCTGACTTATCTGAGTGAACTCGAAAGTTCTGTTTCTAGTTCTCTGAATAATGAATCTACGAGTGAAAATCCCTATAGTTGGGATAATTACCTTAATAGTCGTATTCACAGTTATCTTCAGTCTAAACTCTATCAGGATACGCCCATTGTAAGTGATAGTAGTGACAGTGATCTTCAGTATCCAATCTATCTGGATACGGCCATTGTAAGTGATAGTAGTGACAGTGATCTTCAGTATCCAATCTATATAGATACGTCCGATAGTAGTGACAGTGATCTTCAGTCTCCAATCGATATAGATACGGCCATTGTAAGTGATAGTAGTGACAGTGATCTTCGGTATCCAATCTATATAGATACGTCCATTGTAAGTGATAGTAGTGACAGTGATAGTGATCTTGAGTCTCCAATCGATATAGATACGTCCGATAGTAGTGACAGTGATCTTCAGTCTCCAATCGATTTAGATGCGGCCATGGCAAGTATACATGAGAGGCTTGAGCGTTATCGTGAGTCTACGGGTACGTACCTTTTAAGTGATGGTGATTTTAAGGATGAAATTAAAAGGGATATGGAAGCGGTCATTGCAGGTATAGGTGAGAGGCTTGACAGTATTCATAAGTCTATTCTAAATCCGCCCATTGTAAGTGATAGTAGTGACAGTGATAGTGATCTTGAGTCTCCAATCGATATAGATACGGCCATTGTAAGTGATAGTAGTGACAGTGATCTTGAGTCTCCAATCGATATAGATACGTCCGATAGTAGTGACAGTGATAGTGATCTTCAGTCTCCAATCGATATAGATACGGCCATTGTAAGTGATAGTAGTGACAGTGATCTTGAGTCTCCAATCGATATAGATACGTCCGATAGTAGTGACAGTGATAGTGATCTTCAGTCTCCAATCGATATAGATACGTCCGATAGTAGTGACAGTGATAGTGATCTTCAGTCTCCAATCGATATAGATACGGCCATTGTAAGTGATAGTAGTGACAGTGATCTTGAGTCTCCAATCGATTTAGATGCGGCCATGGCAAGTATAGATGAGAGGCTTGAGCGTTATCGTGAGTCTACGGGTACGTACCTTTTAAGTGATGGTGATTTTAAGGATGAAATTAAAAGGGATATGGAAGCGGTCATTGCAGGTATAGGTGAGAGGCTTGACAGTATTCATAAGTCTATTCTAAATCCGCCCATTGTAAGTGATAGTAGTGACAGTGATAGTGATAGTGATCTTGAGTCTGATAGCGAAGGGTCTAATGATCCCGATCCCCAGGGAACTAAAAAATTCAAGCATTTGTGGGTTCTCTGCGAAAATGAAACTTGTGAAAGCTTAAATTATAAGAGTCTTTTGAAAGAAAGACTAAATATTTGTGAATTTTGTGGATATCATTTGAAAATGAGTAGTTCAGATAGAATCGAACTTTCGATCGATCCCGATACTTGGCATCCTATGGATGAAAACCTGTTCTCTCTGGATCCCATTGAATGGCACTCGAAAAAGCATCCTTATAAAGATCGTATTGCTTCTGATCAAAGAGAGACAGGGTTAACTGAGGCTGTTCAAACAGGCAGAGGTAAACTAAATGGTATTCCCGTAGCAATTGCGGTTATGGATTTTCGGTTTGTTGGGGGTAGTATGGGATCCGTAGTCGGGGAGAAAATCACCCGTTTGATTGAGTACGCTACCGATAGATTGCTACCTCTTATTATAGTGTGCGCTTCCGGGGGGGCACGCATGCAAGAAGGAAGTTTCAGCTTGATGCAAATGGCTAAAATATCGTCTGCTTTATATGAGTATCAATCAAATAAAAAGTTATTTTATGTATCAATCCTTGCATCTCCTACTACTGGTGGGATACTAGCTAGTTTTGGTATGTTGGGAGATATCATTATTGCTGAACCCAATGCCTATATTGCATTTGCGGGTAAAAGAGTAATTGAACAAACATTGAATATAATAGTACCTGAAGGTTCCCAAGAGACTGAAAATTTATTCGAGAAGGGCTTATTTGACCTAATCGTACCACGTAAACCTTTAAAAAGCGTTCTGAGTGAGTTACTTAAGTTCCACGCTTTCTTTCCTTGGAATGAAAAACGCGCTTTGTTGCTTCCTTTGAATGCAACTTCAATCGAGTAGAGCACACAAAATTAAATTAGTTTATTTGTAGCAAACAAGTAGTTAGTTTATCAGAATCAAAGTAAATAAGAATGGAGTTTTCTTTGATGACCTTAAATCTAATTGTAGAAAGAATAAAAAGTTGCGGATAACTCTTTTTTTACCTAGAATCCCGATTACTAATTAAGAAGTCTCTATCAACAAGATAAAAGAGTGAATTCTCCCTTTCGTGAAATTAGGCAAATAAAATGAATTTCGTCTTATGTCTTATGTATATAATCAAATAGAGAAAAGATAGATATATAGTTTTTGATCTTTCTCTATCTCCCGAAAATCCCATTTTCACTAAAAATTCCTGTTGGGTCGCATTCTAACGAATCTTTCGATAATCTGTAAGAAACTCTTTCTTTATTAAAAATTCGAAGACAAGAACAAAAGACAAAGAAATGAAGAAAAATAATAAAGTGAATTATCATACATATCTTTCATGTAGAAAGATGAATAAGTCCACTTATTTAGTTCTATATTCCTTGGACTTATTCTATATACTCATTTAGATATATAGAAACTTATTTCTATACTAAGAATTTGAAATTTCATTATTTAATTAATTTGAATTAATAATAATTACAATTCTTAATTATAATTATGATAAGATATTTTTTTATAAAAAATAAATAATAGCAGGTACAAATAGTAAATCGAGGTACCCCATTTTATGACAACTTTCAATTTCCCCTCTATTTTTGTGCCTTTAGTAGGCCTAGTATTTCCGGCAATTGCAATGGCTTCTTTATCTCTTCATGTTCAAAAAAACAAGATTGTTTAGATCTGATGGGACCCAATCTTATCCGTTTTTTTTTCAAAACTTCGACTTGTAGCATAACACAGATATCCATTTCGACAAATATGGTCTAACGCGTAATTTCCGCCGAACATAAAGGAAAAAGCTCTTATGCCTGCAGAAAAGGATCTATGGGTAAAGGAATTTTAGCTAATTTCAAATAGATCAGGATCGCTGGATGGCTAAAATGTAAAGTCGGTGGATCTATAGGTATATCAATATGTATAGTGGGCTCATATGAAGGGTATGTTATTATTTTAGATCTAACCAATTTGATGAATTACCCCTAAAGGTTCACATCAAACTAGTGCTAGTTCACATCAAACTAGTGCTAGTTGATGAGAGTTACTTTGGAAACAAAAAAAGTAAAGTCAAATTCATTGGGGGTATTCTCTCAATTCCAATAAAATGCAATCAGATCAAGTATGAGTTGGCGATCAGAAGATATATGGATAGAACTTATAACGGGGTCTCGAAAACTAAGTAATTTCTGCTGGGCCCTTATCCTTTTTTTAGGTTCATTAGGATTCTTATTGGTTGGAACTTCCAGTTATCTTGGTAGAAATTTGATATCTTTTTTTCCGTCTCAGCAAATCATTTTTTTTCCACAAGGGATCGTGATGTCTTTCTACGGGATCGCGGGTCTCTTTATTAGTTCCTATTTGTGGTGCACAATTTCCTGGAATGTAGGTAGTGGTTATGATCGATTCGATAGAAAGGAAGGGATAGTGTGTATTTTTCGTTGGGGATTTCCTGGAAAAAACCGTCGCATATTACTCCGATTCCTTAGAAAAGATATTCAGTCCGTTAGAATAGAAGTGAAAGAGGGTATTTATGCTCGTCGTGTCCTTTATATGGATATCAGAGGCCAGGGGGCCATTCCCTTGACCCGTACTGATGAGAATTTGACTCCACGAGAAATTGAACAAAAAGCCGCCGAATTGGCCTATTTCTTGCGCGTACCGATTGAAGTCTTTTGAGAAATGGAAATATGGGGCTGAAGAATGAATGCTTTCTCAGCAGGAGGGCAAAATGCAAGAATCCTCTTTTTTTTCTATAACAGAACTTAACTGAAGTTTCGTCAGAACGTTAAGTCGAGCCAAAGCCGACTTATATGGAACAACCATAAAAGAAAAGTCTTTTATGTGTATACAAATCCACGCAACTCAATTCAACAACAAGTATAACAAATTGAACTAATAGATTCAATTCATCTCATATATCAAACGATTTCGAAAGAAAAAAATTGCTTTTTTTTTTTCTCCTTTCTTTTGTATTCCTTAATAACCAACAATTGGTTTTCTTCATAATGATAACTGGACAATTTCTGTCTTGTTTTGCTACTCATTTTTTTTATCATCACAATATCTTTCTCTCAATTATTCTATTCCTGGCTATAGGTAATCGGTGGAATTT
This sequence comes from Ligustrum vulgare, assembly GCA_963555705.1. Classification (NCBI taxonomy): domain Eukaryota; kingdom Viridiplantae; phylum Streptophyta; class Magnoliopsida; order Lamiales; family Oleaceae; genus Ligustrum; species Ligustrum vulgare. Next base: position 64,639 of record OY743193.1, read on the forward strand.
TTTCGAAATATTGGATATTTTGATAGAAAAGGAATTCTTTCGTCTCAAAATCTCACTAATATTCATTCCTTAAAGTGCTTCTTTCGTTCATTCGGAGACACTTGTTTCGAATTTGACCAATTGAGATATCTGAAAACAATATTTTTTTTTATTTCTTCATTCAAATTCGAAGTGGCGTCTTAGTCTATTTCTGTATTTTTTCTAGATTCAAACAAAATCACAAATAAAATAGATTCATAGGTTTGATATCTTGTATAGAACTCATGTGTGAAAGAAATATTCGATAGATCACATAGAGCCAACGAATGAGGCGGGTTGATTAACAATTCACAGATGAAAAAATGGCAAAAAAAAAAGCATTC
>OY743193.1:72500-75000 GCA_963555705.1 Ligustrum vulgare
ATTCTTTCCAATCTACTTCTTTTATGATCTCGTTGGAAATCATATAAAGACAATTCCTATTTGATATAGCTATTTGTGCAAGTATTTTACGATTAAGAAGCAACTGTCTCTTGTATAGATCATGTATTAATTTACTATAATTATAGGATACCCCCTTTTCGCGGATTACTGCGTTTATCCGAGTGATCCACAAACGACGAAAATTTCTCTTTTGCTTATCCCTATCCCGATCAGCCGAAACCAAAGCTCTTATTTTCTGTTGAGTAATAGTTCGAGTAAGTTTTGAATGAGCCCCTCGAGAGCTTGATGCAAATAAACGAGTTTTTGTTCTACGTCTCCGAGCTATATATCCGCGTTTAATTCTGGTCATTGAATAAATGAAACTTTGACGAATAACTAATTGATTTCCTTTCTTTGCGTTATTCTTTTCCCCTTTCCTGGTCTATTATGGTCTATTAAACGGATTTTGCCAATGTATAAAATAAAAATTCCAATGGCTTTGGCTACTATAACCTTCCCGACCACGATTTTTTCTTTTTTTTAGGTATTTCACTGCGAAATACGAAAGAAATAAGAAATTCTCTTCTGCTAAGTGTGAAAAATATAGTAAAAAAAATAGAAATTAAATGTATAAAGAAATAGTGGGTTCCGTCGTTTCTATGGTTACTTCTTAAACGGTGAGGTCTTCTCTATACACCGGAGCCTTTACTTCATTTAATCAATGTTATTGGTAACTTGTATAGTTCACACCACACTCTTTGGCTCTACCCATGAATTATCCAGTAATAGGTCTTTCACAATGAGATCCACCTATACAGTAACGGTATTTAATTAGGAAAGTTAGCTGGGTAGCTGACCCTCTTAGTCCGTTCTTGACAGAGTGGGAGCTTCATTTTTATGTTTTGGAAATTGAAATAAGATTTCCTCCGCTTAATAGATAACCATTTGCTACCAATGGAGAATTGCTTCTCATCTTAAATTCAGGTAATTGGATTTGCACCAATGGAAACCATAAACTTCATACACAATAGAGGGATCGATTTGCTTATTTTTAGATAGTGAATGGGGTTCTTTCTTCCATTCTATCCTATTTACTGGTACTGATCATTGATACTGGAAAGCGGTTTTCTTGCTTTTTTTGTGCCAGCTCATGATCTAAACGAGTCGCACATACACCCTAGTACATGTTCCTCGACGCTGAGGACATCCCCGAAGAGCGGGGGATTTCGTGACCTTTCGAATTGGCTGTCTTGTATTTCTAATAAGTTGTTTAATAGTTGGCATGTTGAATCATATACATAATGGGCTGGTTTAGATTGATCCTAACCGGATGATTCGAAATTATTTCTATTTAATAGAATATTAAACTCGTAGATAAAATCTCAAATCGCGGATTTGCATAAAATCCATCTTGTTTTCATTCCTCTTCCGGACAAACAAATCGATCACCTAACTTAGTCGTATGGATTCCAATTTCATCAATAATTCCATACTTTTTCGCTTCGGTTGCTGACATAAAAATATCTCTTTCCAGATCTCGATGTATAACCCATCGGGGTTGGCCCGTTCTTTGTACATAAACCCGTTCAATGTAGTCGCGTAGTTCTAAAATTAGGTCTAGTTCCATGACAAATTCTCCCGTTTGTGACTCAAAAAAAGAACTAGCGGGTTGATGGATCATTACCCTGATGATATAACAGTTCTCTATCTTGCATGATGAAACGAAGAGAAAAGAAAGAAAGATAAAGAATAATAGGAAAAAAAGATAGAATTGAACAACCGTACGGGCATTATCTTTTGTGCATTGCATACGGCTCTACAATAAAATTGACCCCTACCTTTCCTTTCATTGAAGAAAGAGAAAATAGAATCTATCAGACCCAGATGGATAAATGATCAAATTGCCACCCTTCCTTTCAGAGGAGTTAAAAAATACTATGATGGCTCCGTTGCTTTCTATTTTTCAATTGATTCTTTTTTTTGTCTTTGATTCAGCAATCCCAAAGTTTCTTTTTGATCCAATCAAATAAGGAAAAATCTTGTTTTTTTTTGCCCTCTTTTTTTTTTATAACATAAATATTGTTAAGAGCCCTTCGGTGTGAAAACAAAAAAGTTTGTGACGCTGAACTGGACTCCCGATAGATAAGAAAAATCGGAAAACCTTTTATCTCATACTACTCTCTCGATACATAATCGAATCTTTTGAAAAAAAAAATACAAAAATTTTGCATATCAAATTCGAAGTGCCATGCTATTATTACTTAATATTCATATGGCGAAGGCATAGTCTTCTTTTTTCTCTCAAATAAAAAAAACCTCATTGGCGCCAAGCGTGAGGGAATGCTATACGTTTGGTAACTGTTCCTCCAACCAAGATAAAAGATGCCATTGACGCGGCTACTCCCAGGCATATTGTATTGATATCTGCTCGCACTGATTGCATCGTATCGAAAACACCTGCTCCAGGTATTATCCCTCCGCCAGGAGAGCTTATAAACAA
>OY743193.1:82500-87500 GCA_963555705.1 Ligustrum vulgare
CAGTTACATATCCTGGACCTCTGACACAAATAGACGCGCCACAAGTTCCATATAGATTACTTCTCAATACAATTTCTTTTAAATTCATTAAAATTTCATGGACCGATTCTTGAATACCCGCTATGGTAGAATATTCATGTGGGACGTTCTCAGATTTTACACGTGTGATACATGTTCCTTCTATTTCTCCAAGTAAAGTTCTTCGCATCGCAATGCCTATTGTGTCGGCTTGACCTTTCATAAGTGGAGACAGAATAAAACGTCCATAATAAAGACGTTTACTGTCTTCTCTTGATTCAACACACTTCCACTGTAGTGTCCGAGTCGATACTGTTACTTTCTCTCGAACCATAGTAATATTATTTTATTTGATTGAATCATTTATTTCTCTTGTTTCTCTTGAAATTGCTTCAATGTTTATTTCTACACACGTCTTTTTTTCGGGGGTCTGCAACCATTATGTGGCATAGGGGTTACATCCCGCACGAAAGTTAATAGTATACCACTTCTACGAATAGCTCGTAATGCTGCGTCTCTACCGCGACCGGGACCTTTTATCATGACGTCTGCTCGTTGCATACCTTGATCTACTACTGTACGAATAGCATTTGCTGCTGCAGTTTGAGCGGCAAAGGGTGTCCCTTTTCTCGGACCCTTGAATCCACAAGTACCCGCCGAGGACCAAGAAACCACCCGACCCCGTACATCTGTAACCGTGACAATGGTATTATTGAAACTTGCTTGAACATGAATAACCCCCTTTGGTATTCTACGTGCACTCTTACGTGAACCAATACGTCCATTTCTACGTGAACCAATTCTCGGTATAGCTTTTGCCATATTTTATCATCTCATAAATATGAGTCAGAGATATATGGATATATCCATTTCATGTCAAAACAGATTCCGTATTTTTACATCGAGTCCTTTAGTGTGTCTGATTATCCTTGTCTTTGTTTATGTCTCGGGTTGGAACAAATTACTATAATGCGCCCCCGCCTACGGATTAGGCGACATTTTTCACAAATTTTACGAACAGAAGCTCTTATTTTCATATTTGTCATTCCTTAATCTTAATTCTGAATCTACTTCTTGGAAGAAAATAAGTTTCTTGAAATTTTGCATCTCGAATCATATTGAATAAAAACCACCTAATCCTTGCAATCCTTCTTGCGGAGTCGATAAATTATACGCCCTCTGGTTGAATCATAACGACTTACTTCAATTTTGACTCTATCTCCTGGCAGTATCCGTATAAAACTACGCCGGATCTTTCCTGAAATATAACCCAGAACCAGATCTTCATTATCTAAGCGAACCCGGAACATACCATTGGGAAGCGATTCAGTAATTAAACCTTCATAAATCCATTTTTGTTCTTGCATTCTAGGTAAAGCCTCCTTGAAGTATCAACTAATAGAGGAGAACGATATTAGACAACTCGCCCCTTTTCGTTTTTTTAGAAATAGGAATAAGTTTCGGATCCAATTTGGATATTAAAAGGATTACCATATATAACACAAAATTTCTCCGCCGATTCCTTCGAGTCGAGCCTCTCGATCTGTCATTATACCTCGAGAAGTAGAAAGAATTACAATTCCCATCCCACCTAAAATTCTAGGAATTAGTTGAGAGTTAGAATAGATTCGTAGACCGGGTCGACTGATTCGTTTTAAATTTAAAAAATTTCTATAGGGTCTTTTCCTATTCCTTCTATGCCGCAGGTTTAAAACCAAAAAAAATTTGTTTTTTTCTCGATGTTTTCTAACGTTTTCAATAAAACCTTCTCGGAAAAGTATTTTAACAATATTTTCGGTAATATTAGTAGATGCGATGCGAACCACTCTTTTTCTATCCATATCAGCATTTCGTATAGAGGTTATTATCTCAGCAATAGTGTCCCTACTCATGGTGAACTAAAATGATGGGTGCCCCCAAATTTGATATAATCAACATGTTTTTCTTTTTTTTTTTTTTACTTATTTGTTTTATGAATATGAATTATTAAAGGTATATGCGTGAGACACAATCTACTAATTAATCTAGTTCTTAATCTATTTCTTTCAAATACCCCACTAGAAACATATCAGTGATCTCATTTTATAATATCTCGGGAGCTAATGAAACAATTTTAGTAAAATGGAATTGTCTCAATTCCCGGGGGATCGCACCAAAAATTCGAGTTCCTTTTGGATTTCCTTCTTGATCAATCACAACTGCAGCATTGTCATCATATCGTATTATCATACCGCTGTCACGTTTAAGTTCTTTACAGGTACGAACAATTACAGCTCTGACTACTTCTGATTTTTCTAGGGGCATATTTGGTACTGCTTCTTTGATCACAGCAACAATAACGTCACCAATATGAGCATATCGACGATTGCTGGCTCCTATGATTCGAATACACATCAATTCTCGAGCCCCGCTGTTATCTGCTACATTTAAATGGGTCTGAGGTTGAATCATATCAATTTTTTAGTCTATTCTTCCAATGCAAAGGATGAAGAAAAAAAGGAATATTTTTTGTCCAAAAAAAGAAACTTTCATCCCTAAGATTCATTTCTGTTGGTTCTACATTTTTATCCCGAAATAATGAATTGAGTTCGTATAGGCATTTTGGATGCTGCTATTGAAATAGCCCTTCTAGCTATATTTTGGGTTACTCCACCCATTTCGTATAGTATTCGACCTGGTTTAACAACAGCTACCCAATATTCAGGGGATCCCTTTCCCGAACCCATACGTGTTTCAGCGGGTCTTACTGTAACCGGTTTGTCTGGAAATATACGGACCCATATTTTTCCACCACGGCGTGCATTTCGTGTCATTGCTCGTCGACCTGCTTCGATTTGTCTAGATGTGATCCAAGCAGGTTCAAGTGCCTGAAGAGCATATTTACCGAAACAAATATGATTACCTCGATAAGATATTCCCTTCATTCTTCCTCTATGTTGTTTACGGAATCTAGTTCTTTTGGGGTTATAGTTGATGGTTGTTTCACAATTCCATCTCTACTACAGAACCGGACGTGAGAGTTTCTTCTCATCCAGCTCCTCACGAAAAAAGGATTAAAAACATTTAATTGAAATGATTAACATTTATGTAAAAAATAGTTTTTTTTTTTTCGAACGTTCGAAAAAATCTTTATTTAGTTTTGTCCTTTATCCAAGTTTAGCAACTAAAAAAAAAGTTTTCGCGGGCGAATATTTACTCTTTCAATCTCTATTTCATTTGTAGGGCTCGTTCGTAACTTCTCCCAATAGATGAATTGATCTCCGGTTCATTTCGCCATCCCGACTAGTGAATCATTAAGATTCATTTTTTCAATAAAATCTTTTGCATGCACAGGTTCCATCGTTCCCATCGTTTCGTACTTAATGGTTAGGTCCGAATTCTACAATGGAGCTCATAATCCAATTTGTTCCTGAGTCAATCTTCTTAGTCTTTATTGGCTCCAAGCTCTTTATTTTTTTCTTGATTCATTGAATATTTAATTATGGATGAATCAATTAGTATTGATGCTTTATTACACTGTCTTTTATGAGATGACTCATAGACCTTACATATTGGAATTCTATATCATTGATATTTTTTTTCTCTCTTTCTCTCATCCTTCCATTTATCCACACCTTTACTTCTTTCATTTTGTTTTCCAACTTCTAATTAAAGTTTATGCAAAAAAAAAATGCAGTTGCTACAAAGATATGACGGATTTATCATATCTTGACTGGTTCTTTAGATCCAGATAATACGACGTGATGAGTTGGTTATTAGTTCATACTATGGGGCTGGTCCTTTTTTAATCCTAACCCTAAAAAACCAACGAGTCACACACTAAGCATAGCAATTATATCAAATGGTCAATTGAATTTTTATTCAACCCTATAGAATTAAGAATTAGAATTGCTCATTTTGATTTACCAGAAAAAGAATGAACGAGTTTCTCTTTTTTTGTTCTATCAATGGATAAAAGGGAAAGACAAGTAAAGGTTTCTTATTCTTCGTCTATAAATATCCAAATTTTGATACCCAATACCCCATAGATAGTTCGAACTGTATAGGAACAATAATCCATTTTAGCTCGAATGGTTTGTAGGGGAACCCTACCTTCTCTGATCCATTCGACACGTGCAATTTCTTTTCCGTCGATACGTCCTGCAATTTGTACTTGAATCCCTTTTGTATCTGCTTGTTCAGTTAATTCAATAGCTTTTTTCATTGCTTTTCGAAATGAAACTCTATTCTTTAATTGTCCGGCTATAAATTCTGCAAGAATATTAGGGTTTCCATAAGGTTTTGCAATTCTTGTGATAGCAATGTTAAGTTTTTGGTTCACATAATTGAATTCTTTTTCTAGATTAATCTGTAATTCTTGGATTCCTCGCGGTCTATTTTCTATTAATAACTTTGGGAATCCCATAAAGATTATGACCTGGATCAAATCAATTCTTTTTTGAATTTCTATACGTGCAATTCCCTCGACGCCGGAGGATCTTCTCATATTCTTTTTTATATAATTTTTGATAAAATCTCTTATTTTTTGATCTTCTTGTAAACCCTTCGAATAATTTTTTGGTTGTGCAAACCAAAGGGAATGATGACCTTGGGTTGTACCAAGTCTGAAACCGAGTGGATTTATTTTTTGTCCCATACTCCCCCAATACTATACATATCATGATATACCATAGTTGTATACTTATTTTTCCATCTAGGTTTTTTTAACGAATATATCTGTTCATATTCATCATATTCATCATGTAAAGATATATCTTTCACTCCAATAGTTATATGACAGGTAGGTCTTTTTATCGGATAACTACGTCCTCGAGCTCTAGGTTTGAATTTCTTCACGGTAGTACCCTCATTAACTTCGGCCTTACTAATGACTAAATTGGCTTCGTTGGAACCCATATTGTAACTAGCATTTGCTGCTGCAGAATAAACCAATTTAAAAATTGGATAACATGCTCTATAGGGCATGAGTTCTAGTATCATAA
>OY743193.1:115000-120000 GCA_963555705.1 Ligustrum vulgare
ATATGAATCGAGTGAAACTAAAAAAGAAAGAGATCCCATAATCAGCAATCAGATGATTCATGAATCATCTAGTCAAATCGCATCTCCAGGTTGGACAAATTCTTCATTGACCGAAAAAAAAATGAAGGACCTGACTGATAGAACAAATACAATTAGAAATCAAATAGAAAGAATTACAAAAGAGAAAAAAAAAGTAACTCCAGAAATAGAAATAAATAGTAGTCTTAACAAAACAAGTTATAATGCTAAAAGATTAGAAAAATGGAAAATATTAAAAAGAAGAAATACTCGATTAATCTGTAAATTAACCTTTTTTCTAAAATTTTGCATTGAAAGCATCTACACAAATATACTTGTCTCTATCATTAATATTCTCAGAAGGAAGATCCAATTATTTCTTATTTTAACAAAAATAATTAGGAATAAATCCATTTACAATAATGAAACAAATCAAGAAATAATTAATAAAAAAAATCAAAATCCAATTGAGTTTATTTCGACTATAAAAAAGTCACTTTATAATATTAGTAATAGTAAGAAAAATTCACATATTTTTTCTGACTTATCGTACTTGTCACAAGCATATGTATTTTACAAATTATCACAAACCCAAGTTATTAACTTGTATAAATTAAAATCATTTCTTCAATATCAAGAAATCCCTTTTTTTCTTAAGCCTGAAATAAAGGATTCTTTTGAAACACAAGGAATAGTTCATTCTAAATTAAGGGATAACAGACTTCCGAGTTCTGAAATGAATCAATGGAAAAACTGGTTAAGAGGACATTATCAATACGATTTATCTCAGATCAGATGGTCTAGATTAATACCACAACAATGGCGGAATAGAGTTTATCAACGTCGTATGGTTAAAAGGAAAAATTTCAGCAAATGGAATTCATATGAAAAAGACCAATTAATTGATTCCAAAAAACCAAATATTTTGGAAGTCTATTCATTATCAGATAATTTTCTGAATTTTCTAGAAGACGATAAATATGATCTTTTCTCATTCTCATATAAATCTATTAATTTTTCCTTGTATCAACGTCGTAGGGTTAAAAGGGAAAATTTCAGCAAATGGAATTCATATGAAAAAGACCAATTAATTGATTCCAAAAAACCAAATATTTTGGAAGTCTATTCATTATCAGATAATTTTCCAAAATACTATAAATATGATCTTTTCTCATATAAATCTATTAATTCTGAAAATAAAAAGGACTCATTTATTTCTAGATCACCGTTTGAAGGAAATAAGAATCAAGAGATTTCTTATAATTACAACACATATAAAGACACTTTTTTTGATATGATGGGGAGTATCCCTATCAATAATTTTCTAGGAAAGGGCGATATTCTAGATATTCTATATATGGATATGGAAAAAACTCCCGATAGGAAATATTTGGATTGGAAAATTCTCCATTTTGATCTTAGAAAAAAAGTCGATATTGAGGCCTGGATCACGATCGATGCCAATAGGAATCAAAATACTAAGATTGTTACTAATAATTCTCAACTAATTGATAAAAAAAACATTTTTTATCTTAGGATTCCAGAAATGAATCTACCAACCCCCCCAAAAGCAGCATTTTGGGATTGGATGGGGATGCATGCAAAACGTCCCATATTGAATCGGGAACTTTGGTTCTTCCCAGAATTTTTGTTACTTTATAATACATATAAAACGAAACCTTGGTTTATACCAAGCAAATTACTTCTTTTAAATTTGAATAGAAATGAAAATAGTAATGAAAATCAAAAGATTAATGAAAAGCAAAAGGGAAGTTTTTTGATACCATCGAATAATAAAATAAATCAAGAAGAAACCACAAGCCAAGGGGATCTTGGATCCGTTCTTTCAAACCAACAAAAAGATATTGAAGAAGATTCTGCGGGATCGGACATGAAAAAAGGTAAAAAGAAAAAAAAATACAAAAGTCTCATGGAAGCAGAACTATATTTGTTCCTGAACCGTTGTTTTCTTTTTCAATTGAGCTGGGGCGAGACTTTTGATCAAAGAATGATGAATAATATTAGGGTATATGGTTTCCTGCTTAAACTAATAGATCCAAAAACAAAAAAAGTTTCTATAGCCTCGATTCAAAAAGGAGAAATGAGTTTGGATATAATGCTGATTCAGAAGAATTTCACTCTTCCAGAATGGATGAAAGGGGGAATATTGATTATCGAACCCGTTCGTCTGTCTGTAAAAAACGATGGACAATTTATTATGTATCAAACCATCGGTATTTCGTTGGTTCATAAGAGTAAGCACCAAACTAATCAACGATACCGAGAGCAAAGATATGTTGCTAAGAATCATTTTGATGAATCTATTCCACCACATGAAAGAATAACAAGAAATAGAGACAAAAATCATTTGGATTTGCTTGTTCCTGAAAATATTTTATCGTTTAGGCGTCGTAGAAAATTAAGAATTCTAAGTTGTTTCAATTCAAAGAATAGGAATGATGTAGATAGAAATCCTGTATTTTGCAACGAAAAGAATAGCAGCCAAGTTCTAGGTGCCAGTAATCACCTTGATAGAGAGACAAATCCATTAATGAAATTGAAGTTCTTTCTTTGGCCTAATTATCGATTAGAAGATTTAGCTTGTATGAATCGTTATTGGTTTGATACCAATAATGGCAGTCGTTTCAGTATGTTAAGGATACATTTGTATCCACGATTGAAAATTCGTTGATAGTACATTTTTCCTATATCTCCTCTACTATATAGGATATATGAAAGCAAATAAATACACACATCACACGTCCTGTCTTACATTTCATTCTAAATATCCAATACTAAATGAATAATTATGAATTCGATCTAGAAATGAATCAACAGAACCTTCTTCATTTTAGGTCTTAATTCTTCGCTTTTGTGAATACGAAAATGTGCCAATCCTTTTCTCTCCCTATCTAAATCTAATTTTCAATTGGATTGATTCATTTGAATTGATAAAATTAGGAGTTTCGAAAGAAATTTGGATTAGATTATTGTATCTACCACATGAAAATGAATGACATTATTATTACTGATCGGTAAAATCCATATCTGTAAAAAGGGAGAGGAGGCATTTTTTTATGGTAAGAAATTCATTCATTTCGGTTATTTCTCAAAAAGAAAACGAAGAAAACAGAGGGTCTGTTGAATTTCAAGTATTCAGTTTCACCACTAAGATAAGGAGACTTACTTCACATTTGGAATTGCACAAAAAAGACTATTCATCTCAGAGAGGTTTGCGAAAAATTTTGGGAAAACGTCAACGACTACTGGCTTATTTGTCAAAAAAAAATAGCGTACGTTATAAAGAATTAATTGGTCAGTTGGATATTCGAGAGACAAAAACTCGTTAATTTAAAGAGTGATATCATTTGAACTTATTCGTTTCCATTTTGATGAACTTCTTTTTACTTTCAGCAATTCATGGAAGAATGACTCGATAAAAAACTTATGATTGCACCAACTACAAGAAAAGACCTCATGATAGTCAATATGGGCCCTCACCACCCATCAATGCATGGTGTTCTTCGACTTATCGTTACTCTCGATGGTGAAGATGTTATTGACTGTGAACCAATATTGGGTTATTTACACAGAGGAATGGAGAAAATTGCGGAAAACCGAACAATTATACAATATTTGCCTTATGTAACACGTTGGGATTATTTAGCTACTATGTTCACAGAAGCAATAACCGTAAATGGACCCGAACAACTAGGCAATATTCAAGTACCTAAAAGGGCTAGCTATATCAGAGCCATTATGTTGGAGTTGAGTCGTATAGCTTCCCATTTGTTATGGCTTGGCCCTTTTATGGCAGATATTGGGGCACAGACCCCCTTCTTCTATATTTTTCGAGAACGAGAATTGATATATGACCTATTCGAAGCTGCCACCGGTATGCGAATGATGCATAATTATTTTCGTATCGGAGGAATAGCTGCTGATCTACCTCATGGATGGATAGAGAAATGTTTGGATTTTTGCGATTATTTTTTAAGAGGGGTTGCTGAATATCAAAAGCTTATTACACGGAATCCCATTTTTTTAGAACGAGTTGAGGGCGTAGGCATTATTGGAGGAGAAGAAGCACTAAATTGGGGTTTATCAGGACCAATGCTACGAGCTTCCGGAATACAATGGGACCTTCGTAAAGTTGATCATTATGAGTGTTATGACGAATTTGATTGGGAGGTTCAATGGCAAAAAGAAGGGGATTCATTAGCTCGTTATTTAGTACGAATCAGTGAAATGACAGAATCCATAAAAATTATCCAACAGGCTCTGGAAGGAATTCCAGGGGGGCCCTTTGAGAATTTAGAAATCCGACGCTTTGATAGAATAAAAGATACTGAATGGAATGATTTTGAATATCGATTTATTAGTAAAAAACCTTCTCCAACTTTTGAATTGTCCAAACAAGAACTTTATGTAAGAGTCGAAGCACCAAAAGGAGAATTGGGAATTTTTCTAATAGGAGATCAGAGTGTTTTTCCTTGGAGATGGAAAATTCGCCCACCGGGTTTTATCAACTTGCAAATTCTTCCTCCAAATACTTATCAAAAAACCGGAAAATAAAGACCTAATAAAAAGATTGATACACAAGATAAATAGAAGAAAAGATAAGAAGATATGCGCCCACCCCCTACATATTTGATACCTTCTCCTACAAAGAAACTCATAACACCAACCCCATTCGTAATTCCATCAATTACTCGTCGATCAAAAAAATGAGTTAATTGGGCTAAGCCTCTGACCGCCCCAGTTAAGGATGTTGTATAAAAAGCATCTATATAAGCACGATTATATGACCAATTATATAGACCATTTAGAATTTTGTCCCAAAGACTTCTCTTAGGACCTGTTTTAACAAATAAATTTATTAAGAAAAAATTTGGGAAAGAGGAATAAATGGGTTTATATAAAAAGGACGCTATAAATATTCCGAAATAAGCTATACTCACTGAAAAACTTGCATCTTTCCA
>OY743193.1:122500-137500 GCA_963555705.1 Ligustrum vulgare
TACCTATTGAGTTAATCAATAGGTAATGGAATTCGCCTCGCTCTTAGAATATGTAGAATAAGAATTCTTCTGTTTACCTTACTCAATTCAATTCAAAAAAATCAAAAATACTTTCTTTTTGTTGACAAAAGAATAAACAAAAGATACTCCATTTTATTTTTAATATATTTTATCATTTCCAAGGCGGGTAGTGTTATTTTCCTCATCAACCTATTTGTTACAATAATACAACTTTTTATTTTTTCTCTCTATCTATAGAAGAGCAAATGGAGAATCTTGAATATTTAGTTACTAAAATCATTGAAACTAATTGGTTCCAATTTGAAACCCTTTTGTGTAACTTTCTAACTTTTTGATTTTCTCAGAATTCCTATATACACCCCCATATATCTCTCGCAATCAACCCAATCAAGAAAATCAAAAACACTTAGTGAAGAGAGTCTGGATAAATAATGTATCAATTTTGACTGATCCGAAATAGGTTTTTTCTTTTGTATTCATTAAGAAAATGGATTTTTTTTTAGTTCTATCCTTATCCTATTAATTGATAATAAAACTATCCAGTTTTAAAGAGTTCAAGTTGAGGAGAGTATAAAATACACGAAAATCTTAAGAAAACTAAGACCCTAAACTAAAATAATGAACCTTCAAATACCGATTTGAACTAATTTTGATTCATCCATTTGAATCTTTCCTAAAAAATATTGCAACCAATTGAATTCTCCAATCTAGACGATTGCTTATTCATAGGCTATTATGAGTTCAAGACAAGCCGCTATGGTGAAATTGGTAGACACGCTGCTCTTAGGAAGCAGTGCTAGAGCATCTCGGTTCGAGTCCGAGTGGCGGCATGCCATCTTCTAAAAAAACGAAATAGATCCTATAATGAATTCAATTCCTGATTTCTTGTAATTAAAGAACTACTCTATTTTTAAGATTTTTATGATATTTTCAACCTTAGAGCATATATTAACTCATATTTCTTTTTCGATCGTTTCAATTGTAATTACAATTCATTTGATAACCTTTTTAGTCGATGAAATCATAAAACTCTACGATTCGTCAGAAAAGGGCATGATAATGACTTTTTTCTGTATAACAGGATTATTAGTTACTCGCTGGATTGATTCGGGACATTTTCCACTAAGTAATTTATATGAATCATTAATCTTCCTTTCATGGAGTTTCTCCCTTATTCATATAGTTCCGTATTTCAAAAAAAACAAAAAAAAATTAAGCACAATAATAGGCCCAAGTGCTATTTTTACCCAAGGCTTTGCTACCTCAGGTCTTTTAACTGAAATACACGAATCTACAATATTAGTACCCGCTCTTCAATCCCAGTGGTTAATAATGCATGTAAGTATGATGATATTGGGCTATGCAGGCCTTTTATGTGGATCATTATTATCAGTAGCACTTCTAGTCATTGCAGTTAGAAAAAACAGAAAGTTTTTTTTTACAAGTAATCATTTATTAAATTTAAATGGGTCATTTTTCTTTGGTGAACTGGAATACATGAATGAAAGAAGCAATGTTTTACAAAATACTTCTTTTTTTTCTCCGAAGAATTATTACAGGTCTCAATTTATTCAACAATTGGATTATTGGAGTTATCGGGCTATTAGTCTAGGATTTCTCTTTTTAACCGTAGGGATACTTTCTGGAGCAGTATGGGCTAACGAAGCATGGGGATCATATTGGAGTTGGGACCCAAAGGAAACTTGGGCATTTATTACTTGGATCGTATTCGCGATTTATTTACATATTCGAACCAATATAAAGTGGAAGGGTATAAATTCCGCAATTGTGGCGTCTATTGGCTTTCTTATAATTTGGATATGCTATTTTGGGGTCAATCTATTAGGAATAGGGCTACATAGTTATGGTTCGTTTACATTAACATCTAATTGAATTCAAAAGGATTCAAAAAAGACTCTTACGAATACGAATAGAAAAGTGTCCAGTGCATATGAGATAAAAAAACTTTGTGTGAACTGATGAGAACCCTGTGAATCAAATAGTGTAGTGATTCACAGGGTTCGCGCCGATTCAAATTCATTTTTTTACTTAACTTAAGAGAAGAAGAAAAAGCCTTCTTTTTTTCCTTTTTTCATTGTACAACGAATGATTCCAAAAAAATCATAGGATTTTTTCGTTTTTTTTTATTCATCAAAACTATCTATAAAAAGAATTAGCTAGAATAACTTCGACCTTGTCAACTGAGAGTGAAAGAACAAAATCGGGGTACATACCAATACCTAGTATTGGTAAAAAGATAGAGATTGAAAGAAATAACTCTCGCGGTCCAGAATCCAAAAAATAAGAGTTTGGAGCATTAAATATCTTGTATCCATAGAACATCTGGCGTGACATAGATAATGAATAAATAGGAGTTAATATCATTCCAATTGCCATTACAAAAGTAATTAGTATTTTTGGCATTAAAAGGTATTTTTGACTGGTAATTAGTCCAAAAAAGATTATTAATTCGGCAACAAAACCACTCATACCTGGTAATGCAAGGGAGGCCATCGAAAAGCTACTGAACATTGTGAATATTTTTGGCATTGGGATAGCTATTCCACCCATTTCGTCAAGATAAACAAGACGTATTCTATCATAAGTCGTTCCTGCCAAGAAAAAAAGTGCAGCACCAATAAATCCATGAGAGATTATTTGTAAAAGGGCTCCATTGAGCCCTGTATCGGTGATAGAACCAATTCCTATAATTATGAAACCCATATGAGATACAGAAGAATAGGCTATTCTTTTTTTTAAATTCCGTTGACCGAGAGATGTTGAAGCTGCATAAATTATTTGCATTGCGCCTACTATCATCAACCAAGGAGAAAATATAGAATGAGCATGGGGTAATAATTCTATATTGATCCGAACTAATCCATACGCTCCCATTTTTAATAAGATTCCTGCTAGAAGCATACAAGTACTATAATGCGCTTCTCCATGGGTATCTGGTAACCATGTATGTAGGGGTATAATCGGCAATTTGACAGCAAAAGCAATAAAAAATCCAATATAAAATATTATTTCCAAGGCCACAGGATAGGACTGATTGGCTAATATTTCTAAATTGAATGTTGGTTCATTAGAACCATATAAACCGATACCCAGAACTCCCATTAAAAGAAAAACAGAACCCCCCGCCGTGTACAAAATAAATTTGGTAGCTGAGTACAGACGTTTTTTTCCTCCCCACATTGATAGAAGTAGATAAACGGGAATTAATTCTAACTCCCACATGAGGAAAAAAAGTAAAAGGTCCCGACAAGAAAATAATCCTATTTGACCACTGTACATTGCTAACATCAAGAAATGAAATAGTCGAGAATCCCGAGTAACTGGCCGAGCCGCTAAAGTAGCTAAAGTAGTGATGAATCCCGTCAGTAAAATGGGTCCTATAGAAAGGCCATCTATTCCTAATCTCCAATGGAAATCCAAAAAATCGATCCATTTTGAATCCTCCACTAGTTGGATTAATGGATCGCTCGATTGGAAATGATAACAGAATGTATAAGTCGTTAGAAGAAGTTCTAAAACACATATACATATAGTGTACCAATGAATGACCCTATTTCCTCTATGTGGAAGAAAGAAAATTAAGGAACCCGCAGATATTGGCAAAATAACAATTATTGTTAACCAAGGAAAATGATTCGTGGTAAAGACAAGATACACTTGGGCCAGAAAAACCCGTGCTCAAAATCAACTCCAAATATTTTGAGCACGGGTTTTTTCGGTAAAAAAAATCAAATGAGTTCAAGTAGAGTTTTCTGGAACGTATCAATAAGCTAGACCCATACTGCGAGTTGTTTCATGCCATAAATAAACTCGAACACTCAAGAAATCCGTTGGACAGGCGGATTCACATCTCTTACAACCAACACAGTCCTCGGTCCTTGGGGCAGAAGCAATTTGTTTAGCTTTACATCCGTCCCAAGGTATCATTTCTAATACATCGGTGGGACACGCTCGGACACATTGAGTACATCCTATACATGTATCATAAATCTTTACTGAATGTGACATTGGATCTTATACATTTTTTTCGTCAGAAATTTTCGATCTAGTAAACTTATAAATGAATCATATATTTAGATACCAGACGAATCAATGAGTGATCAGAATCAATCTACTTGCGGATTGGTTTATGAGAGAGGGCCAAAATACTTTGATTTCTTATGTTTTTGCAACCAAGATCCTACCTTACACGTAGCAAACCTGCTAATTCTAATTAATTTCCGAATAATTTATGAATATTCGAATTTCTATTTATATAATTAATACTATTTATTCAACAAATTGGATTGGTTAATACGAGTTGATTTTCTGTTACGATAAATTGATGAAACAATAGCCGGTCCAATAGCTGCTTCAGCGGCTGCAATAGCTATAACAAAAATGGAGAAAATATCTCCTCTTAATTGACGATTATCAAAAAAACCAGAAAATGTTACAAAATTTATATTAACTGAATTTAATATAAGTTCAAGACACATAAGGGCTCTAACCATATTTCGACTTGTGATCAATCCGTAGATACCGATGGAAAATAAATAGGCACTCAAAACAAGTACATGTTCGAGCATCATTAACCAACTCCTTATCAATCTCGATTCATTTCAATATGAACAATAATTCAAGCAATTCGATTCTAACAAAAGGGAATATATTGGTAAGAGATCTACCTAAAGCTAAAGCATGTCTATTTTAGACAGGAATTCAAATTAAAGGATTATAACATTCATTTCCGTTGATTTTAGTTGAATGGAATTCCTAGTTTTAAAGATTTATTATTGATTATTGACGAGCTATAGCAATTGCACCTATTAAAGCGACTAAAAGAATTATTGAAATGAGTTCAAATGGAAGAAAAAAATCTGTTGATAAATGAATTCCAATTTGTTGGCTATTACTTATCAAATCTTGCTCTATAATCTGGTTTGATTTTGTAGTCCAAATAATCCCGTACCATGACGTATCTGGAATAGTAGTAATTAGTGAAATAAAAAGACTTGTACAAACTATTGAAGTAACTCCATCCCCAACGGTCCAAAGATGAAAATCTTTGGAATCTTCTGAACCATTCATGAACATCACAGCAAAAATGATTAAAATATTTATAGCTCCCACATAAATAACGAGCTGCGCAGCAGCTACAAAATACGAGTTCGATAGAATATAGAATAAGGATATACAAAAAAGAACCAATCCCAACGAAAAGGCCGAATAAATTGGATTGGGAAGTAATACTACCCCTAGACTTCCTAATAGAAGACCCGATCCCAGAAAGACTAAAAGAAAATCCTGTATTGGTCCGGGTAAACCCATTTGATTTTATAGAAAAAAAATAGATAAATCGAAATATTTCATGACTTTGTTGACCTGACCAGGAAAAAAGAAGTTATCTTTGAGGATACTTCTTAAATTGAATAAAATTGGAATGGGTGTGATGTGGATTGATGTAGATACAGTTATTGGACTACTCTTCTTCTTTATCCGAAAGAGGAGTTTGAAACTCTCTATTTTGAAATCATTAGTTGAATCGAAATCAATTTTCAATCCAAATTAAGCCACGATTCTCGCCAACCAACCTATTGACCAAGCAAAAAACCTCAGTCTTTTGGATCCAAAAACGATGGAATGGTTTTTGTTTTGAATCAAGGATTTTTTCCATTTTTTATTTGAGGTGAATTCGAAATTGTTCGAATTGTGTAATCGTCAATTATTGACACCGGTAACCGACCTAAAGCAATTTGATTATAATTGAATTCGTGACGATTATAAGTAGAAAGTTCATATTCTTCAGTCATTGATAAACAATTTGTTGGACAATACTCAACGCAATTACCACAAAATATACAGATTCCAAAATCAATACTGTAATTAAGTAATCGTTTCTTTCGAATATCCGTTTCCAATTTCCAATCAACAACGGGTAAATCTATAGGACATACACGAACACATACTTCACAAGCAATGCATTTATCAAATTCAAAGTGGATTCGTCCTCGGAAACGTTCCGATGTGATCAATTTTTCGTAGGGGTATTGAATAGTTACAGGTAAACGATTTGCGTGGGACAAGGTAATCATGAAACCTTGACCAATGTACCTTGCAGCTCGTATTGTTTGTTGACCAAAATTCATGAACTCAGTTACCATAGGAAACATATCGTAAATATCTATAAAAAATTTTATACTTGTTTCTTTCTCTTGTTTGAGACAAGTTGGGAATATGAAATATTCTATTCCTTTACAGTGAAAGAAGTTGGAATGAAGTTGTTAATAATAGATTACCTAGAGAAATAGGTAAAAGAAATTTCCATCCAAGATTTAATAGTTGGTCCAGTCTGAGTCTCGGTAAAGTCCATCTTGTTGCAATAGAAATGAACAAGAACAAATAAGTTTTAGCTAATGTAATAAAGATACTGATTATTGTTCCAAAAACTTTACCTCTTTCAAAAAGCTCAGGAACAAATATGTACGGAATAGAAAGATTCCAACCCCCCAAGTAAAGAACTGTTACAAATAATGAAGAAACTAGTAGATTCAGATACGAAGCAACATAAAATAAACCAAATTTGATACCAGAATATTCGGTTTGATAACCTGCTACTAATTCCTCTTCTGCTTCTGGTAAATCAAAGGGTAATCTCTCACACTCGGCTAGAGAAGAAATTAGAAAAACGATAAACCCTATAGGTTGACGCCACAAATTCCACCCCCAAAAACCATATTTTGACTGGGCTTCAACTATATCAACTGTACTTGAACTGTTAGATAATCATAGTCGATGATAACATCACTGTTCCCATCGCTATTACAGAACCGTACATGAGATTTTCACCTCATACGGCTCCTCAGAGGTCGCAAATAAATCTAAGTACCTTTCGACATTATTTATCTTGATATGTTTCTAGGATAGATAGAGATTCAAACTCTTATCCTAGGGCCTCGAATTAGACCAATGGAATTCTGTCTGCTATTTATTCGAAATATCTATTTCGAATAAATAAAAGTGCTTCGGAATTGATCTCATCTTTTAATAATTGGAATTTTTCTTTGTTGATTAATAACTTTATCCTTGAATAAAAAAAGAGTTTTTTGGAGGAATATCACATAGCTATTTCAACCTATCATTTTTCATTACGCAAAAGAATTAGGCATTGCATTAGTTCATGCATCATGACAAGAATTCTATCTCTCTAAATAAAATAGGTATTATAGGAAAGAAAGAATAACAAAAGATCTCTTTTTTTTTTTCAATTCTATTCTTTCGAGTTTATTTCATTCCTATTCTCCTTTCTCAGAAAAGGGGGACATTCTCAAAGTAAAAGATTACTTCGTTCTTGATAGTTATTTACTTAATCAGTGGATAGGAACATACTCTGGATCGAAATCATGGGGAGTACTTCTTAATCGTTTCTACCAACTTAAAGCCCCAATTTGAATTCCTTTTAGGTCCAGAAATATCTTGTTGGATAATTTACAAAATCTCCATTACTAATCCTTTGCGTATCTTGGTCTTCCTAACCATCCACTCATTTTTGTTAACCTTCCATTATGGTAATACATCTATGTTAATAGATAGTAAAAACTCCATACAGTTGATCTTTTGAACCCGCTTCAAGCCATGATGACTAATCAACCAATCTTGGGGTAAACAGTCTCGACTGCTTTGCTTATATTTACTTTCATTTCATTCTTGTACATAGGAAATGAGATTCAATCCCGTTAACTGCAAATTCAAAAGTCGTTTTATTTCACTCATATAACTATCTGGTTTAGTTCATCAACCCGAATGCTGAATAAAAAAGAAAATATATTCAACTCATTTAACTTTCTTAAAAGAAATAGGGGAAATTTTATGTCTCACCGAATCACACGTAGAGATATTGATAATACACATAGAGTTAATGGTATTTCATAACTAATTGATTGAGCAGCAGCTCTTAAACCACCTAAAAAGGAATATTTATTATTTGATCCATATCCCGACATAAGAAGTCCAACGGGAGCAAGACTTGAAATAGCGATCCATAAAAAAACACCAATACTAAGATCGGATAGAATAAGGCGATAACCAAAAGGAATTACTGAATAACTTAGTAAAATGGATATGACTGCTATGGATGGTCCGATACTGAATAAACGAGTATTCCCTCTAGATGGAAAAAGATTCTCTTTGAAAAGTAGTTTTGTGCCATCTGCTAGAGCTTGAAGAATTCCCAAGGGGCCGGCGTATTCAGGTCCAATACGTTGTTGTATCCCTGCAGATATTTCTCTTTCTAACCAAACAATTACTAGTACACCTAATGTGATTCCTAATACAAGAGTCAAAATAGGGACAAGCACCCATATGATCCCATAGACTTCTTTGAAGAATTCCAATCTGGAAAACGAATGGATAGCTTGTAGTTCTGTTGTATTATCAATTATCATTTCAACGATCAACTTCTCCCATAATGATATCTATACTACCTAGTATCGTCATAATATCAGCCAATTTCATTCTTTTAACTAACTGAGGAAGAATTTGCAAGTTGATAAAACCCGGTGGGCGAATTTTCCATCTCCAAGGAAAAACACTCTGATCTCCTATTAGAAAAATTCCCAATTCTCCTTTTGGTGCTTCGACTCTTACATAAAGTTCTTGTTTGGACAATTCAAAAGTTGGAGAAGGTTTTTTACTAATAAATCGATATTCAAAATCATTCCATTCAGTATCTTTTATTCTATCAAAGCGTCGGATTTCTAAATTCTCAAAGGGCCCCCCTGGAATTCCTTCCAGAGCCTGTTGGATAATTTTTATGGATTCTGTCATTTCACTGATTCGTACTAAATAACGAGCTAATGAATCCCCTTCTTTTTGCCATTGAACCTCCCAATCAAATT
This sequence comes from Ligustrum vulgare, assembly GCA_963555705.1. Taxonomy (NCBI): domain Eukaryota; kingdom Viridiplantae; phylum Streptophyta; class Magnoliopsida; order Lamiales; family Oleaceae; genus Ligustrum; species Ligustrum vulgare. The sequence continues at coordinate 131,419 of OY743193.1, forward strand.
CGTCATAACACTCATAATGATCAACTTTACGAAGGTCCCATTGTATTCCGGAAGCTCGTAGCATTGGTCCTGATAAACCCCAATTTAGTGCTTCTTCTCCTCCAATAATGCCTACGCCCTCAACTCGTTCTAAAAAAATGGGATTCCGTGTAATAAGCTTTTGATATTCAGCAACCCCTCTTAAAAAATAATCGCAAAAATCCAAACATTTCTCTATCCATCCATGAGGTAGATCAGCAGCTATTCCTCCGATACGAAAATAATTATGCATCATTCGCATACCGGTGGCAGCTTCGAATAGGTCATATATCAATTCTCGTTCTCGAAAAATATAGAAGAAGGGGGTCTGTGCCCCAATATCTGCCATAAAAGGGCCAAGCCATAACAAATGGGAAGCTATACGACTCAACTCCAACATAATGGCTCTGATATAGCTAGCCCTTTTAGGTACTTGAATATTGCCTAGTTGTTCGGGTCCATTTACGGTTATTGCTTCTGTGAACATAGTAGCTAAATAATCCCAACGTGTTACATAAGGCAAATATTGTATAATTGTTCGGTTTTCCGCAATTTTCTCCATTCCTCTGTGTAAATAACCCAATATTGGTTCACAGTCAATAACATCTTCACCATCGAGAGTAACGATAAGTCGAAGAACACCATGCATTGATGGGTGGTGAGGGCCCATATTGACTATCATGAGGTCTTTTCTTGTAGTTGGTGCAATCATAAGTTTTTTATCGAGTCATTCTTCCATGAATTGCTGAAAGTAAAAAGAAGTTCATCAAAATGGAAACGAATAAGTTCAAATGATATCACTCTTTAAATTAACGAGTTTTTGTCTCTCGAATATCCAACTGACCAATTAATTCTTTATAACGTACGCTATTTTTTTTTGACAAATAAGCCAGTAGTCGTTGACGTTTTCCCAAAATTTTTCGCAAACCTCTCTGAGATGAATAGTCTTTTTTGTGCAATTCCAAATGTGAAGTAAGTCTCCTTATCTTAGTGGTGAAACTGAATACTTGAAATTCAACAGACCCTCTGTTTTCTTCGTTTTCTTTTTGAGAAATAACCGAAATGAATGAATTTCTTACCATAAAAAAATGCCTCCTCTCCCTTTTTACAGATATGGATTTTACCGATCAGTAATAATAATGTCATTCATTTTCATGTGGTAGATACAATAATCTAATCCAAATTTCTTTCGAAACTCCTAATTTTATCAATTCAAATGAATCAATCCAATTGAAAATTAGATTTAGATAGGGAGAGAAAAGGATTGGCACATTTTCGTATTCACAAAAGCGAAGAATTAAGACCTAAAATGAAGAAGGTTCTGTTGATTCATTTCTAGATCGAATTCATAATTATTCATTTAGTATTGGATATTTAGAATGAAATGTAAGACAGGACGTGTGATGTGTGTATTTATTTGCTTTCATATATCCTATATAGTAGAGGAGATATAGGAAAAATGTACTATCAACGAATTTTCAATCGTGGATACAAATGTATCCTTAACATACTGAAACGACTGCCATTATTGGTATCAAACCAATAACGATTCATACAAGCTAAATCTTCTAATCGATAATTAGGCCAAAGAAAGAACTTCAATTTCATTAATGGATTTGTCTCTCTATCAAGGTGATTACTGGCACCTAGAACTTGGCTGCTATTCTTTTCGTTGCAAAATACAGGATTTCTATCTACATCATTCCTATTCTTTGAATTGAAACAACTTAGAATTCTTAATTTTCTACGACGCCTAAACGATAAAATATTTTCAGGAACAAGCAAATCCAAATGATTTTTGTCTCTATTTCTTGTTATTCTTTCATGTGGTGGAATAGATTCATCAAAATGATTCTTAGCAACATATCTTTGCTCTCGGTATCGTTGATTAGTTTGGTGCTTACTCTTATGAACCAACGAAATACCGATGGTTTGATACATAATAAATTGTCCATCGTTTTTTACAGACAGACGAACGGGTTCGATAATCAATATTCCCCCTTTCATCCATTCTGGAAGAGTGAAATTCTTCTGAATCAGCATTATATCCAAACTCATTTCTCCTTTTTGAATCGAGGCTATAGAAACTTTTTTTGTTTTTGGATCTATTAGTTTAAGCAGGAAACCATATACCCTAATATTATTCATCATTCTTTGATCAAAAGTCTCGCCCCAGCTCAATTGAAAAAGAAAACAACGGTTCAGGAACAAATATAGTTCTGCTTCCATGAGACTTTTGTATTTTTTTTTCTTTTTACCTTTTTTCATGTCCGATCCCGCAGAATCTTCTTCAATATCTTTTTGTTGGTTTGAAAGAACGGATCCAAGATCCCCTTGGCTTGTGGTTTCTTCTTGATTTATTTTATTATTCGATGGTATCAAAAAACTTCCCTTTTGCTTTTCATTAATCTTTTGATTTTCATTACTATTTTCATTTCTATTCAAATTTAAAAGAAGTAATTTGCTTGGTATAAACCAAGGTTTCGTTTTATATGTATTATAAAGTAACAAAAATTCTGGGAAGAACCAAAGTTCCCGATTCAATATGGGACGTTTTGCATGCATCCCCATCCAATCCCAAAATGCTGCTTTTGGGGGGGTTGGTAGATTCATTTCTGGAATCCTAAGATAAAAAATGTTTTTTTTATCAATTAGTTGAGAATTATTAGTAACAATCTTAGTATTTTGATTCCTATTGGCATCGATCGTGATCCAGGCCTCAATATCGACTTTTTTTCTAAGATCAAAATGGAGAATTTTCCAATCCAAATATTTCCTATCGGGAGTTTTTTCCATATCCATATATAGAATATCTAGAATATCGCCCTTTCCTAGAAAATTATTGATAGGGATACTCCCCATCATATCAAAAAAAGTGTCTTTATATGTGTTGTAATTATAAGAAATCTCTTGATTCTTATTTCCTTCAAACGGTGATCTAGAAATAAATGAGTCCTTTTTATTTTCAGAATTAATAGATTTATATGAGAAAAGATCATATTTATAGTATTTTGGAAAATTATCTGATAATGAATAGACTTCCAAAATATTTGGTTTTTTGGAATCAATTAATTGGTCTTTTTCATATGAATTCCATTTGCTGAAATTTTCCCTTTTAACCCTACGACGTTGATACAAGGAAAAATTAATAGATTTATATGAGAATGAGAAAAGATCATATTTATCGTCTTCTAGAAAATTCAGAAAATTATCTGATAATGAATAGACTTCCAAAATATTTGGTTTTTTGGAATCAATTAATTGGTCTTTTTCATATGAATTCCATTTGCTGAAATTTTTCCTTTTAACCATACGACGTTGATAAACTCTATTCCGCCATTGTTGTGGTATTAATCTAGACCATCTGATCTGAGATAAATCGTATTGATAATGTCCTCTTAACCAGTTTTTCCATTGATTCATTTCAGAACTCGGAAGTCTGTTATCCCTTAATTTAGAATGAACTATTCCTTGTGTTTCAAAAGAATCCTTTATTTCAGGCTTAAGAAAAAAAGGGATTTCTTGATATTGAAGAAATGATTTTAATTTATACAAGTTAATAACTTGGGTTTGTGATAATTTGTAAAATACATATGCTTGTGACAAGTACGATAAGTCAGAAAAAATATGTGAATTTTTCTTACTATTACTAATATTATAAAGTGACTTTTTTATAGTCGAAATAAACTCAATTGGATTTTGATTTTTTTTATTAATTATTTCTTGATTTGTTTCATTATTGTAAATGGATTTATTCCTAATTATTTTTGTTAAAATAAGAAATAATTGGATCTTCCTTCTGAGAATATTAATGATAGAGACAAGTATATTTGTGTAGATGCTTTCAATGCAAAATTTTAGAAAAAAGGTTAATTTACAGATTAATCGAGTATTTCTTCTTTTTAATATTTTCCATTTTTCTAATCTTTTAGCATTATAACTTGTTTTGTTAAGACTACTATTTATTTCTATTTCTGGAGTTACTTTTTTTTTCTCTTTTGTAATTCTTTCTATTTGATTTCTAATTGTATTTGTTCTATCAGTCAGGTCCTTCATTTTTTTTTCGGTCAATGAAGAATTTGTCCAACCTGGAGATGCGATTTGACTAGATGATTCATGAATCATCTGATTGCTGATTATGGGATCTCTTTCTTTTTTAGTTTCACTCGATTCATATACTTCTACTTTTCTTGATCGAAATAAGAGAATTGGATTGATTTTTAAGAGTTCTTCTCTTATTTTTTTAAAAAAAATGAAACTTTTTAGAACCCATTTTTTTGTTTCTTTTGAAACTTTTCGAGGTAATCTTATTTTTCCTTTCAAAATTTTTAGAAGTCGAAAAGATTTCTTTTGAAATTTTCCAATTTTTTTTTCGAGTTCCTTAAAAATGGGTTTAAAAAAGGAGGGTCGTTTTCGGGGAGAACCAAAAGGAAGTTCGGTTTCCAGTCCCCAAATTGTTAAAAAACAAAAATCATTTTTTTCTTCTTTCTTTTTCATTATTAGATCTTTATGAGAGAATCGGAGTTTAGATCTATGCCAAGGTTTCAGACGGAAAGGAAATAATATTTTTATCTGAATACCATCTGTCAACCAATCTTTCGGAAATTCTGTTTCGGACAATGGAACACCATTATAGGTACATTTAATATGCGTCTCCCTATTCCATTCCTGTAAATCCTCATACCATTCAGGAAGTTGCAATAGTAGCATACGTCCAATATTTTTCGCTATTATCAATGAAGGTAATAGAATATATTTTCTAAAAATAGACTGAATTATTAACGTGCAACCTCTTATTTCTTGCCCATATGGAGTGGTCTCCCAGGCCTCTGCTATCCCCATTCTCTCGCTCTCCTTCTCTTCTTTTTTGTCCTTCTCTGTTTTTTCTTCTCTTTTTGTTTGCTCTTCTGTATACTCGACAATTTGGAATGCTGGCCCTTTCCCTACCCAATTTCTAAAAATTCGTTTAATTGGCCCAGAGATATCAAAAGAAAAAAGAGAAAAAAGAAGGGATTTTTTTTCTCTGCCCCAAAAAAGAGGGGAACGCGCATGTGCTTGAAACAGTTTCCAAATAACCATTTTACGCCTTTGAGCACGTATAGAACCGGCGATTATGCCTCGCCGAAAATCGGATTGGTGTGCATAGTCTATCAAAGTTACTTGGCCTGTTTCATCACTATCCTCAGTCTCCCCCTCGGGATCCCCCTCGGGACCAGTCAAAATTACTACCAATTTGGCGTTTCTTGAGCGAATTCCAGGATCTAATTGTCCGTTTTCTTGATCTTCTCCTGATTGATCTTCTCCTGATTGATCTTCTCCTGATTGATCTTCTCCTGGTTCGTGTTCCAACTCGCTGGTTAATTTGTATAACCATCGAGGCACTTTTTTACTGATTTCTTTTCTTCCTTCTTCTTCTTCTTCTTCTTCGTCTGAAAATACAGAAAGACCCCTCGAATTCAAATTCGATCCTGATTCTTTACCAAATTCATTGATGAAAGAAAAGAAATCAACAATTTCGGTTGATAATGGTTCTTTATCAAATTGATCTATTTTCTGTTCCGTTTTATGGTAATCAGTATCAGGAAGAACGATACCATGAATTCGATTTATCCCAACTTTCTCTATGAAATTGTCTATCGAAGTTTTTTGTATTTTTATGATTGAAGGTGAAAGGCTTTTTGTTATTGTTCTCCGATATGGTCCGTTCAAGAAAGGATCATACATTGGGGGTAAGTATTCGTTTGTAGTATTGTCATTACACAACCTAGTCCTTGTTTCGAGTATATTCAAAAAAAGAGATTCTTTGTCTAGAGCTTGAATTCGATTTACAAATTCGTTGTTTAAATTATTACTTTTTTGTTTGTTGGTATAAACCCAATGATTGTAGAGTTCATTAGATGAGAATTCTTCTAGTGTAGGCAGAGATATCCAACTTTTTATCATTTCCCAAAAAGTTGACAAACTGGGTGGATATGTAAAAGATATTCTTTCCTTTCCAGCACTTTGGCATGTGTCAAAAAAATATTGTGACATTTCATTTCTGACAGCGTTTTCAAATTGATTA